>VDFB02381899.1:0-43420 GCA_007258455.2 Sequoia sempervirens | reverse complement strand
TATTTCGTTTGCAAATTTCAAGGAAAAGGGGGAAGAAATTATTTAATGTTGGTTGATAATGATAACTCATTGTTAACAAGCATCTATAGATATTCAAAGCATATAAATATTTCTGTACAATTTGATTTCCAAACAAAATTGAGTGTGCAATCTCCATCGTTTTGTATTACTTCCAATACCAAATTTATCCATGCATTTTTTCTATCCATTTTCTCTTAGAATTACCTCAATAATTGAAATTTATCATCAAACATACTTCACAAGAAGGTCTACATGCACTACATACTCTCTTTGAATGGATCACAAGTTCTATGCAATGTATCAAAACCTTACACAAAGTGACTATGTTGTGGCCCTATGGGTATGCTTAGAATACTTTTGGATGACGAGGTTGACTTATCAGTGGGACAGGAAAGAATTTTAATTATCATTAGTACAGTAAGAACGTAATCATATATGCTAGTAGATTGTTCCTTCCCATTTCCATATTGTTAGTTTTCATATTTAGTGAGTTGATTGGATTATATAGTAGAAGAAGTAGTGCTAAGATCATGGTTTTTCTGAATCTCTTATATTCTTAACCTGTGTGCTAAGGTTCAAGTGTTAAAATTATAAATCAAGCCCTAAGGGTTAATCATATATGCTAGTAGATTGTTCCTTCCCATTTCCTTATTGTTAGTTTTCATATTTAGTGAGTTGATTGGATTATATAGTAGAAGAAGTAGTTCTAGGATCATGGTTTTTCTGAATCTCTTCTATTCTTAACTTGTGTGCTAAGGCTAAAGTGTCACAATTATAAATCAGGCCCTAAGGGTTGAATGGGCACACTCCCAATTTTGAGTAGACATTGTAAAATTTTTGGGATAAATATTTTTGTTTGAAATTGTATTATAATTTTTTTATATTATGGATAAAAAAAATTAACAGATATATGATTATTGCATAATTAATATTGTTAAAATTAATCTATAAAAGATTTTTCAGTTTTTTTAATATGACATTAATTGATAATGAGAATTAAATAATTTTTTTAAAAGTTTATGTTTAAATTGTTTGGAGATAATGCAGGGAAGATTGTGAGACATTGTGTTTTATAAATTCAATGTCAACCATGAGTAATTGGAGCAATTGGATGAGTTGTGGCTAAGCCTCCATGTGTTTCTCCTCTCATATGCATTATACTTGGTACGTCCAATGTATTCTTGTACAATGAAACATGATTTGTTTCTCTTGAATAAATAAAGAGAAAGTTGTCCTTTGGGAATTCTTGGTGCAGATGTTATGTTGATTTCTTCAAAAATTTGATAATAACTTCAGTCCATGATAAAGCTTTCTGGCATACCATACCTACTCAAGTCATAAAAGCCATAGGCAAAGTCAACATTTAAAAATAAAAAAATTTGAGCTCCTCTCTCCAAGCAATAATACATTGAAAATAACATAACCACCCTTGCCACCGTAAATAGAGAGATCAAAATATAAATCTGGAATAAATAAAGCTCTATCATGCACCAAGATCATGTGTCAGTGATTTTCATTGTTCAGAGTAAATAATGGCACGTTGGAACTGGGTATGAATGCCGATCACTTATCTGATCTAATATTCTCAGTCATCACAAGATTGCAGCTCCAAACCCAAGATTCATCTAAATTTATCTTTCAGTGATTTCCGGAACAACTAATTCAATTGGTTTTCATTCATACAATGCCTACTCCCAAGGTCAAAACAAAGCAGCTAGGTGAAATTCAAAACCAACATTTCGGGTTGTTCAGAAACATTGATAAAACATCTGAATCCAAAAAAAAAGAAAAAGCGTTTAAAGCATGCAGGTGGGAGCTTTTAAACTTGCACGCAACCAAAGCATTCAAATTGATGTAATTGGCAAGTGTCGGACCGAATTCAAGTGGGCCACGCGGACTGAGTAATGGCAGATGTAAAGCCGAATTCCACCATCCCCGCCGCACAATTCAAATCAATTAAATTTTTCTTTACTAACAGTCATTGAATAAACGCAATAATCATAATGCACAGAACATGATGTGATTTTAAAAGAAGATAGATTCAACTCTAGCAGATTTAAATAAGGCGCATCAAAAGACTTTCAATCAAATGCGTTTAGTAGGCGACCAGCCGAATTCCACAACCTACGTGCAGCATCCTCGCAACCTGCGCCAAAATCAGAGGCGGGAATTGTATTAATAGACTGATGTTTAAAAAATGTTAAGGTGCAGACAAGGCATCAGAAAACTGCTGTCTTATTGAAAGCCAGCTACCCCCTTAAATGCATTAAAGAACTGCAGTCTCGTGAAACGCAATGATGGCCCAAATATATATGAAATCTTAAAATTCTGACAGCATATTTGACCTGCAAGTCTAGGCGTAGGAAATGCACATGTTGCTTCCTCTGGAATGGCCTAGAGGGAATAGTTGAATTCTTCTTATTAATGAAAGGTGCAGCCTTGTCGAGAAGCAATTGAAACGGCATGAGATAAAGTCCAAAATAACATCAATAGCTCTCAAGCCAATGTATTTGGCAGGTGTAAAACCCAGAAGACTCCAACCTTTTCGGCAAAGGCTATAGAGGTGACAATTTGCACTGGGCATCGATGGCCATCCCATGGCTGGACCCGTGCAAACCCTGCAAGCCTCTGCTACGGTCAAACCTGCTGTGCCCGTGCTTGTCTCTCCTAACGGCTTCCGCACTTCCTGCTGCAGCTGCCCCATCTCCTCCAAGTCCGGCACTCTTCACTAAATTTATAGATAGCTGCAATGCAATAAAAAAAAAAATTTGACTTACAAATTTATTTATTTTTTACCATGTTTTAAACAATTAAAAAAGAATGGCATTTTACTAAATTAAATTTAATAAGAACATGGTGCAGTTAAACACAGTAAATTTTTTGTAATTTAATTTAATTTAATTTAATTTAATTATTGTGTTTTAATAAATTATTTTGACTTAACAAAAAAATTATAAAAAATAATTGTGAAATTAAAATATTAGTTTTATAATATAAAGGATTAATTAAAAATGGTTAAAATAGTTTTATTTGACTTAAAGTAAAAAAAATTACTATGTTTTATATTATTTAGAAACGATTTAAATTTAATTTATATAATTTTTTAAAATTATTTTAGAGTTCAAATTAAGTATAATTTGTTTATGATTTAACACATTTTATTATATAAATATTATTAAATATAAATTAAAAGAATTATAATTATAATTAAATATTTGAATATTAAACTATTAAATAAATTAGTTTAATTCTTATAAATTAAGTGTATCTTTTAAAAGGTTAGAAATGAAATTATTGATGACAAAAAGTTATTAAATATTTATGTTTTAAAAATTTAGAAATGAAATTATTGTGTAACAAGAACAAATGATTGTTGAAAGATTATTACGAAACAATTTTAGCCCATTACCAATTATTATTTTCGTGATATGGTCTGACGATACCCTTGATTGAACACATAACTTTTACATTTATATTTAATATGGCTTATCGAAGTTACATTAATAAACATTTATTTCATGCAAGGACCAGGTTCTTTACATTTAAGTTACTTATATGCTGGAAAAACATTTTACTACCTTATATATTTCAAACAGGAGGCTTAACTTCTTATTTTTACCATCTTGGTCTTTGTCTCTTTAAACATAATTGCTTTAGATGATCATCAAATTGTTACTCAGTATTTTAGTATTCCCGATTAACATTTAAATTAACATTTTTATTTATAAATTAGACCAGCTACTCACCTCATCATTACACACCTTAATATTTTTAATAGCTTTTGAAAAATAAATACCTATGCCTTGTCATTAAAGCGGCATCGACAACTTGATTATGTTCGTCGCACCACCAGCCCCCTTATTGACAACATTCAACTCGGCGTCACTATTGAATCTCCTGTTCCCAAGTTTCTGATAATCATCGTTGTTTCATCCATCTAAGCTGTCATTACCACTAGTGTTAGAGTTAGGTTATGCACACAAGTTCACCAGGTTGTTAGCTTAATTAGTGTTTAGGGTTTAGGGTTTAGGGTTTAGGGCTTAACTCTAACACTAATTAAGCCCTAGCCCTAACACTAATTAAGCCCTAACCCTAACCTAATTGAACTTGTATTATAACCCTAACTCTAACACTAATTGAATTGTAATCATAACCCTAGGTATCGTTGAAACCTAACCCTAATTGTATCAAAACTTAGGGTTAGGGTTCAATTAGTATTCAATTTGGGTTAGGGATCAATTAGGGTTACAATTCAATAAGGGTTTAATTAAGGTCAGGGCCCGCACATGAATTGGCTGCAAATCTAAGTTGTGAGTACGCTAATAAGTACCATTATTTATTTTCAAAAAGCAATTCAAGATTTCGTTTTGAATGGAAAATAATATATTAAAAATTAATATAATATTAAAGTGGAGAATATAGTAGCAATTCTAATTTAATCAATAAAAATGTTAAATTTAAATGTTAATCAGGTTTTAAAAATATAATTAAATAATAATGTATTTATTGATTTGTCAATCTAAATTAAATAAAACAATTATGTTTAAAACATTATTAGATAAAGATATTAAGTGAAAGTAAAAAATAATTACGATAGAGTTCACATATATATTTGAAACTATATAAAATTAATAAAATAATTTTTCAAATAAATAGAATAAAATAACTTTAAACATGTAAAAATTAAAATAATTCTTACATAAATAAAAATAAAAATGTTTGACCCTTAACTATAACTTACATTAAATTTTTATATTAAATAGACTAAAATATCTAAAAAGGGTTAAGCTTAAAAATGTGTTTGGGATGAGCAATAGGGTTGGCATTCAATTGGATTCGTATGTAGAAATAAGAATTGGTAATTAAGAATTCTCTAGAACTAAAGTTATGACAACAAATACAATCCTTAGCTTAATCATTTGTTCTTGTTACACAATGATTTCATTTCTAAATTTTTAAAACATAAATATTTTATAACTTTTTGTCATCAATAATTTCATTTCTAACTTTTTAAAACATAACTATTTTATAACATTTGGGCAAAAACTTGGCTGCCCGCAGCTCTTGTTTATGAAAGATACACTTAATTTATAAGAATTAAACCAATTTATTTAATAGTTTAATATTCAAATATTTAATTATAATTATAATTCTTTTAATTTATATTTAATAATATTTATATAATAAAATGTGTTAAATTATAAACAAATTATACTTAATTTGAACTCTAAAATAATTTTAAAAAATTATATAAATTAGATTTAAATCGTTTCTAAATAATATAGAACATAGTATTATTATTTTTTTTACTTTAAGTCAAATAAAACTATTTTAACGATTTTTAATTAATCCTTTATATTATAAAACTAATATTTTAATTTCATAATTATTTTTTATAATTTTTTTGTTAAGTCAAAATAATTTATTAAAACACAATAATTAAATTAAATTAAATTAAATTACAAAAAATTTAGTGTGTTTAATTAAACCATGTTCTTATTAAATTTAATTTAGTAAAATGCCATTCTTTTTTAATTGTTTAAAACATGGTAAAAAATAAATAAATTCGTAAGTCAAAATTTTTTTTATTGCATTGCAACTGTCTATAAATTTAGTGAAGAGTGCCGGACTTGGAGGTGATGGGACAGCTGCAACTGGAAGTAATAAAACAATGACAAAAAAAAAAATTGTCTCAAGAAAGAACATAATTTAAATGTGGCACAAATTGTTTTAATTTTAAGTTTCACTTAATAAAGTTTTCTAATATCTTTCTAATCTTTGCAAAAATATTTTGGCATGCTAAATTGATTAAAAATATCAATTACTTATCATTGTTGATATCAGACAATACGTAAAATGTGCTATATGGATTGTCAGAGATAATTATTTATTCAGAAGATTAGAAAGATATTAGAAAACTTTATATATATATCATATTTAATACTTTTTTTTTTTGTATTGAAAATGTAAGAATTACAAATAGAATGCAGTATTAAACTGCAGAAAAAAATAGGAGAGACATAACAGCACTGCCAGAATCAGCAACGAAAAAGAACAGCAAAAACGTACTGTCTGGAAATAGTTACAGCATAACAATTACATGGCCAGCAGCAAAAACCACTGCTGAAATACAAAAAAACGAGAAACCAGCAACACCAGTCAATCTTGAAAGTAAAACTTTAACCCTTGAGTAACAATAACCTTTTTTTGGCTGAGTAAATGGATCACTTGAGATTTGATTTGCTGAATCTGAAGATCAACCTGTAAATTTTTCGCCTGTAAATGAGAAAAAAGAGAAATCAGACAATAAAAAATTTAATACTTAGAATGTACAACACATGGATTGTCAATAGAAGAGCATAATGAGCTGTAAGGGATGACACGACTGAGACATCAATTATATTATATATCCAAATCCATCCATACGTTACATATTCAATTGACATCTCATTTGCAAGAGCCTCTGAATGATGAAGGAATATACCTAGTTGTTTGTGACCGAATCGACTACTATAAATGACAGTTGTCTATTTTTACTAGATAAAACCAAAAGATCTTCATGTCATGTGCTCAAATTTAGCTACCCAGTGTCGTCAATTCGATGTTAGTGGAGCATATAAGAAATTGCTATTTTCTATTTCTGCAGCTTACGCCAAGAGTAGTTCCCGATAATGCGGTGAACCTTTCGGTGGGATGGAAAAGCTTTTTCAGAGTGATAAAATAAAGCATTAACTTTACACAAAGACAACTCATCTATTTTTAAAAGTTGCCAATTACAGTCCACTTTTAATGCAACCTCTTTCGATAAAAAACAATTAATTCACTTAAAAGATATAAATAATATTTAATTTATTTAAAAGGAAAAATATTTTCTGTTTTTGAATTCAATGATATAGTTCAAATAAATATAATTTTAAGAATTGGAATTTTTATCGAGAAATTAGCTTATTAAGAAATGCAATTTGTTTAGTGGTTTGAATTTGTAGGATTTTTTAGTAGGTGAAGCAAGTTAAAATCAGGGTCTATTTGGAAACAAATTAAATTTAAGAATTATATTTCTAACAAACATTTAAGAATTAGACTACCAAAAGATTGATTAATATTATTAAGATCTTTTTCTTTTATTAGCTAAGGCAAGTCATAGTCAAGGTTTATTTGGAAACAAACTAAATTAGTAGTTGTGTTTTTATTGGAGAGACAATAAAAAAATAGTGTCCAAACAAATGAATTCAGTTTATTTGGTGTTCCTTTCAATCCTAATTTCCAGTTGAGCCTCAAAAACAGAAATGAACCTCTCTTCAAACATTCTCCAACTTTCATAATACCAATTCTCCTTTTGAGATCTAACTTATGTGCATGAAATTGTTTGGATCATTTTCATGCAGCAGATTTGACCGTCTTGTTCAATATTTAAAATTTCCACAATTCTAGGACTTTATTTTAAATAATTGTAATTTATTATCTCCCATGTCAAATCCTTAAAAATGTACATATAAAACCAATATAATGTCATATAACACACCATTACAATAGTGAAATACAAAAATATTCCACTTTTTAAAATTTTGATTTATTTTGTGTCATTATGTTCATCTATTTTTTTAATAGTAATAAGTGTTTATGAACATCATTACCCTACATATTGTTATCAACTAAGTGAATAAGCTACATGTAAATACTTATCAATTTCAAAAATAATTGAACCTTACTCTAATAAGAATTGCCTATACTATAATGTATTCATAGCAAAAATTATTCATATTTATTGAAGTGGAATGGTTTCATTTTAGTAATTATGTAAATTTACTATATATTTTCTTGAATGCATATATATCATTAAGAGTTCCATAATAACACTACAAGTTGAAACTTAAGTAGATGTTATTATTGGAAAGATGAGCAAAGCCACAAGCATAACAAGAGCTACATGGTAGTCAAGTTCTTACCAAGACAACAAGGATAAGTTTGTTTCACGGTATTTTTTTTAATTTTTTGTAAACATGATGGGATAGTAAGGCTTTTTGAGCCAAGTGTTAAAAAAGGATAATGATTATCACTATAGATTTACACATTTGGTTTTTTTGAATCTCACTAATGTTACAAAGATTTCCTTACATGATAGTAAAGATCACCATTTTTCTTATTGGTGCAAGTGTAAGATTTAAAATGGTACTAATACAAAAAGTAATTGAGACCCTGGAATAGATAATAGAGTTAGCCCACAGTAGTGTGTCCCAGCCTTTTTCCAAAATGGGACATTGAAATTAGCATTTTTAGATATATTTTAACCTTTTATCACTTATAACAACTAAACAATTAGAAATTTGAAGATGACATAAACTAGTGATTTTTCAAAAAAAATATTTAGATTGCAAACATATTTTAAAAAATTAAAAATGATGATTTGTGATTTTTTATGTAATGTCTTATAAATTATTTTTATAGTAAACAAAAAATTTCAAAAGATTTATTTGATAACATATAATATACTTTTAAAAAGGTATGAAATTACAATTTCCTAAATATAAATTAGTAACACCAATATCTAGTGCACACAATTTTTTTCATAATTATTTAATGCATATTTTAGTTTTATTAATTTTTGAAATAAGATTATTTATAATATTAATTTTTAAATAAGTTTATTTATAATTCATACATAGGTTTATTTCATAGCATAGTTTTTGTATATTTTTTAAAAAGAAATTTCTCTATTTCTCTATTTATTTTTATGTAGGAAACAAATTCCTTGTTGTTTGGTGGAAAATATATGCTATGGACAAATAGAAAATAAATATAATATCAAATTAAATATATTCAAAATTATACTTTTTTGAAATCTTATATTAAAGGCTACATTATTACAAAAGGAATTTCTAAATGGTTTTATTTAATCTTCGTAAAGGCAATGAAAGTAGATTCTTATCAATATTTTTGTAAGCATGGAGGATAATCTATTGAGGGTTTGATTTAAGAATGGGGTGAACTCTATCCAAGGGGGTTTATCTAAGGGAGTTTGATATAAATATCTTTAATTAAAATCCTTTAGATGTAACTCCTCAAGGATTAAATCATTAAATTTTCTAAAAAAATATGATTTTTTGGAAAAAATTAGGATGTCCTATAAGTGGGACACACTATTGTTGCAATACCCACATTTTCAATTCTCAAAAGTCCTATGAAAAGCATAGCACTAGTCGCATACACATGTTTTGAGATATTCATGTTTTGCACTACAAAGTGTTTGATTTTTACCACTAAATTACTACTTGACATGTGGAATTTTTTTAGTAAAGCTTCTAATTCAACATATGTTATTAAATCTTTACTTTGAAACTTAATAAAAAATATATCTTTGGAATGTGAAAATTTGAGGATGTGGCTTGTGTATTTGATCTATGTATTATGACTATTTTCTAAGCTTGTATGCATGTTTTTGTCTCATAGCTTACATATGAAATGGATTAAATAAACTAGGTGATGCTTTATTTCCTAACATATCTCAATTTATATCTATATATTCACCCCTCTCTCTCTCTATCTCTCTCTCTCTCTTCTATATATATATTGGGATAAAATGATTGATTAAAAGTATATATTTTCTCCATAACTCTTCCCATCTATACTTTTATCTCTTTCACTTATTCTCTATTCTTCTATCGCATCTTCTTCTTCTCTCTATATGTGCATCTCCCTTTATCTCTTTAATTCTCTATATCACTTTCTTTATATATTTATCACTCTTTTAAGTTTTTGCACAATATGACAAATTAAAATTATTTCAGATATATAAATTTTCTCTCCCTTGTATTTGTTATATATCCCCATCCACTCCTATCCACTTACATCACTCTCCATATCTTTGTACCTCTTTATCTTACTTTTCCTATCTCTATTTAGTTATTTCTCAATACATTATTAGCGTAAAATGACTAATTGAAGGTTAGTTTCTCTTTTCTTTAACTACATCTCTCCTTTTGTATTTCTTCTCTTTATTTTTCTCTCTCACTCACACACATTTTTCTCGCCTCTCTCACACACATCCCCCCTCTCTTTCTATACATCCCTCCCTCTCTTTAATTCCCTCTCCCTACCTCCTCTAACTCCCCCACTCTTCATATGTCTTCCTCTTTCTCTCTTGCTTACCCCCTCTCAATATATACTTCTCTCATTCTCCATTTTCTCTCTCTCTTAGTTGAAACTCTCTCTACCCTTCTCACTCTCAACCCATGCACACATACTCCTATGTTAAACAATTGGAAACTATAATTTAAAAGCTAAGGTTACTTATTATGATATAAAATAATGAAATAATATATCTTTTTATATCTTTGATTATATATACTAAAAATAACTTGAAAATAATATAGATTTGTCCATGTTCCTTGTATTTAGAATTTTATTTTTGGTGACCTATCTTGAAGACAAATATTAGAGGTAGTGTTCAGTGATAAAATTTATTTTCACCATCTTGTATTATTGTTAAATATTTTCAATCATTGGTTTAAATACCTATGATATAATAAAAAAATTCAAATTTGATATTTTTAATATATTTTTTTAAATAAATATAACTAAAATATTTGTAGTAGTTATATATATTTTGATTAACATTAGACCTTAGGTTCTAATATTATGGAGATTGGAGTCTCATGAAACAAAAAGAGATGTTCTAGGATTAATAAAGATCATTTTTCAAATTAATAGTATTCTCTACATTTTGTTTGTAGATTTTGAGAAAGTGTATTTAGGATGTGGCTAGATATTTATCTATCAAGTTAGGATTTTTTTCTCATTGTTGGTCATAATGAGTCTTTAAATTCCTACCAATTAATCTATGAAAAAATTATATATTTATGTTTTCCAACCTCTTTGTTTGCAAATCGATATTTATTTTAAGTTAGATATTAATCGGTAACAAGAAGCACTTCACAATGTATTCATTTACAATGAATAGTAGAGAGCAAAATATCAAAGAAAAAATAGATGTGAAATAGAGAAAATTATTGTAGGCTTCTACTCAAATATGTAGAATTTTTCAAATGCTAGACATAATTATTATTTTTATTCCAAACCTTTTCAAACCAATGAAGTTTAATAATATAACTTTGGTTAATCAGTGTATAGTCTTTGATTGATCAATATATAGGATAATTTTTTTTTCAAATTATAATTATAGTTGTATATGAAAGATGAATGTATCATTACAATTTAAAGTATCACAAGACATGTATCCTTAGAAAACCCAAACTATATTATTTAACATTAATTGAAATTTAGAAGACCACTAGCTATCATAAATTTTAGAGCTTAAATTTTAAAGAAAACTCATGACAACTTACTTTAAAATACATTTAAAATTTCTCAAAAGTAACACCCACTAAACCTGGGTCCTCCATTTACATTATTCTAAAGCACAACATTATCATTGTTATCGCTATTAGTGCCACTTCGATCTGCTTGTTTGTCTACTATTGCATAAAATGACTGTAGCACTTTTATTAGTTATCAAATAATTAGGCAATATTCAAACTTGTAAACTCCAAAGAGTTACAATTACAAAGCTCAAAGCTTATCACCAAAAACCTATGCCTATCTCTCTCTTCCAAGTAGAGTTCTATCGCATGAAGAACATTGTCAAATCAACTCCATCCATTTGGGCATCCCAAACAGAAGTCATAACTCAACCTTTATTCTGAAGATATCTTCAAAGCTTATCTTCAAAGTAGGCAACCAAGAATGGGCCCACTTAACTCATCCTTCTGAAATATCTTAGCATGCAAAAGTGTTAACTCAAAGAAGCCAACTTGGATGCCCAAGGTGGGTCCAAGTCATTCTCTGTTAACTGAAACATATCTCTCCACAATTCATGCAAGAATGGTCATCCCCTGTTAACTGAAAGTAGTAACATGTTATTTGTCATGCAACTCAAGTCATTAGTCATGCATTCCAAGTTAACTAAAGTCAACTAACATTCAACTAAAACTAACTGCATGCAACTGAAGATAACTGAACCATAACTGAACTGAATTGAACTAAATTGAAGTAGACTGAACTAATACTGAACTAAACTAAATTGAACTAAACTAAACCGATCTGATCTAATCTAAACTAAATTTAACTTCATACATGTAGGCTTCATACAATGAATAGTAGAGAGCAAAATATCAAAGAAAAAATAGATGTGAAATAGAGAAAATTATTGTAGGCTTCTACTCAAATATGTAGAATTTTTCAAATGCTAGACATAATTATTATTTTTATTCCAAACCTTTTCAAACCAATGAAGTTTAATAATATAACTTTGGTTAATCAGTGTATAGTCTTTGATTGATCAATATATAGGATAATTTTTTTTTCAAATTATAATTATAGTTGTATATGAAAGATGAATGTATCATTACAATTTAAAGTATCACAAGACATGTATCCTTAGAAAACCCAAACTATATTATTTAACATTAATTGAAATTTAGAAGACCACTACCTATCATAAATTTTATAGCTTAAATTTTTAAAGAAAACTAATGACAACTTACTTTAAAATACATTTAAATTTTCTCAAAAGTAACACCCACTAAACCAGGTCCTCCATTTACATTATTCTAAAGCACAACATTATCATTGTTATCGCTATTAGTGCCACTTCAATCTGCTTGTTTGTCTACTATTGCATAGAATGACTGTAGCACTTTTATTAGTTATCAAAATAATTAGGCAATATTCAAACTTGTAAACTCCAAAGAGTTACAATTACAAAGCTCAAAGCTTATCACCAAAAACCTATGCCTATCTCTTGCAAGTAGAGTTCTATCGCATGAAGAACATTGTCAAATCAACTCCATCCATTTGGGCATCCCAAACAGAAGTCATAACTCAACCTTTATTCTGAAGATATCTTCAAAGCTTATCTTCAAAGTAGGCAACCAAGAATGGGCCCACTTAACTCATCCTTCTGAAATATCTTAGCATGCAAAAGTGTTAACTCAAAGAAGCCAACTTGGATGCCCAAGGTGGGTCCAAGTCATTCTCTGTTAACTGAAACATATCTCTCCACAATTCATGCAAGAATGGTCATCCCCTGTTAACTGAAAGTAGTAACATGTTATTTGTCATGCAACTCAAGTCATTAGTCATGCATTCCAAGTTAACTAAAGTCAACTAACATTCAACTAAAACTAACTGCATGCAACTGAAGATAACTGAACCATAACTGAACTGAATTGAACTAAATTGAAGTAGACTGAACTAATACTGAACTAAACTAAACCGATCTGATCTAATCTAAACTAAATTTAACTTCATACATGTAAACATCAATTCCTAACTCCTAGGATCTTTTACATGCATTACAAACGTGTTATCTTTTACTCCAAATAGTTAACTAAACTCAAGGTAAGTTCCACCTTCCATGTGGGCACCCCATCTGCCCGTATTATTTATGAACTCATATTGGATTCCCTCACATGCTCCTAACATTTAGAATTAATTACAAATGTCAATCAACATGATTATTTCATTCAATATAAACTCTTTCTAATCCTAGTGTTGGGGAACACTTTCCAAGGACTTAGGAGATACGTGAAACAAATAATTTTTAGGATTGCAATTAAATGGCATCCTATTTCAAACATTCTACCACTTAACATTATACATTGTAATTATTCTAAACAAGAAATAATTATAAATCAAGTACAGGACTTAAGGCCAACGACCTTGCTGCACTAACTAATCAATCCATGCCAACTTTAAATGCAACCTACATAATCATCAAGCTCCAAGAAAATGATTAAAACCAAGAGAACTTATCTGTAGGAACTAGTTTCATAAGATAATTTGCAACATTAATTAAAGTGTCAACTTTCTCAATTAATACCTTCCCACTCTCAACAATTTCTCACAAAAGGTGATATTGAATATCAACATGCTTAGTATGAGTATGATACATAGGATTTTTGGCTAAACACATAGAACTCTAACTATCACATTCAAGTTTAACTTACTTGCAATTAAAACCAATACATTTCCCACATCTATATATCCAAACTACCTCTTTGGAGGCTTGTGAAACCATTGAGTGTGTTGAACTCACGTTCAACCAAGGTGTAGTATTCTCGATCTTTACTATTGAAAATAGATTTTCTTACAAATAACCATTCTGACATATATCTCTTACCATAAGAGAACTCAAGCCTCACCCATTTCTCCACGTATCCATGAGGACCTCTAACCAACCAATCCATGCCAAACTCCAAATGCAACATAGCACTATCATGAAGTAATCAAGCAAATGATTAATGTACTCAATACTTAAGAAAACTACACAAGATCAATGTCAAAGCTCCAATCTTGAACATAAACATTACATCCATGATCTAACCATCTCCTCCTAGGAGATCACATGCACCATAACATACATCTTGGTCTCAAGAGAACATGTAATATGCCAAACTCAAATCTAGAATCAAGAGTAAACCATGACATAATAGCAACCATTCTAAACCAAGAAAAAACCATATCCCCAATCACATGAGGATAACCTTACCAATGATGCATCCACATTACTGCCAAAAACTCCCATTGAATCGTGGTACTGAGTCACATATGGCATCGTGACTACCATCCTCTCCATGAAGATCACTCTAAAACATGAGGCAAAGAGCTATCACAAATAGTATTAGGTGAAATAACCAATGCATCATTACTGACATCTAAGGATTCCTCTGTAGAAGAATCATAACTCTCTTTCTTATTCTTACAATCCTTCTTCACATGTCCTGGTTTCCCACAATTCTGACAAATTACCTTACTCTTACCAAGGGTTTTAGATTGTCCTTTGGACTTACCCTTTCCTTCCTTGTCTCCCTTAGGTTCCTTTTTCTCAGTCCTACCTTTTACAAACAAGGAATCTTGGATTCCCTCTTTAGACTTCCTCCTCATCTCCTTTGATAGGAGAGTAGGAATTATATTGTCCATCTTAGGATCTACACCACTACCACTAATAGCAACAATTAGATTTTCCCAAGATTCTAGTAAAGAACAAAGTAATAATATGTATTTATCTTCATCTTCTAGCTTTACATCTACATATGCTAACTGACATAGAATCAAATTAAATTCATTCAAATGATTTACAAAAAAATCACCATCTTTCATCTTTAAAGAATATAACTTTCTTTTTAGATACAACTTATTAGTAAGACTTTTAGTTTGATAAATATCACCTATTCTCTTCCACAACTTATATGCAGTAGTTTCTTCTAAAACATTCAAGAGAAAAAAATCAACAAGACATAATATTATGGTCCCTCTTACCTTCTTATCAAGCTTATCCCAATCCTCATCTGACATCATTGTAGGTGACTTTGTCTCATTACCAACAACTAACCAGTGATCTCTCTCTTCAAGGAGATCCCCCATTTTTAATTTCTACATTTCACAATTAGATTCATTGAACCTTTCAATATCTAAATTAGAATTCATTGTAAAAAACTTATTTTCCAAAATCAACAATAACAAAAAATAGTAAAAGCTCCCACTATAGCCAAAAAACCTTCAATATTTTAAGAGAAAGGTGTCTCAATACTCTACCCAACCTTAGCTCTAATACCAAATGTTGAAAATTGAGGTGTTTATGTAGCTTAATACTTTGTAAAAATTTATGATTGCTAATCTAAATATGTATTCTTTGTTACACATTCTTTGTGCATGATTATCTAGTTAATTCATTTTATCATTTGTAGAATGAATATAGAAGGTTGTAGAAGAATTAAATAGAAGAATAGAAGATACACAACATATACCGTGGAGAAACCATTTCAAGGAAAAAATCCATCAAGAATTAATGTATTATTTAATCTCTGAAGTAGATTACAATAATTCCAATCCTTGCTTGAGAATGCTTCTTTTCCCTTCACCGAATCTTCTTCACAACCTGCAATAAAAATGATACAAACTCTCTTCAACTTGCTTGAGATAAATAGGCAATATTCAACCTTGTAAACTCCAAAGAGCTACAATTACAAAGCTCAAAGCTTATCACCAAAAACCTACGCCTATCTCTTGCAAGTAGAGTTCTACCTGTGTGAAGAACAATGTCAAATCAACTCCATCCATTTCGGCATCCCAAACTGAAGTCATAACTCAACCTTTATTCTGAAGATATCTTCAAATCTTATCCTCAAAGTAGGCACCCAAGAATGGACCCACTTAACTCATCCTTCTGAAATATATTAGCATGAAAAAATGTTAACTCCAAGAAGCCAACTTGGGCACCCAAGGTGGATCCAATTCATTATATGTTAACTGTAACATATCTCTCCACCATTCATGCAAGAATGGTCATCCTTTGTTAACTAAAAGTAGTCACCTATATTATCTATCATGCAACTCAAGTCATTAGTCATGCATTCCAAGTTGCTTGAAGTCAACTAACATTCAACTAAAACTAACTACATGCAACTAAAGATAACTGAATCATAACTAAACTAAACTAAACTAAACTGAATTGAACTAGAGTGAACTGATACTAAAGTGAACTAAATTGAACTAAACTAAACTTCATCCATTAAACATCAATCCCTAACTCCTAGTATCTTTTACATGCCTTACAAAAGTGTTAACTTTTACTCCAAATAGTTAACTAAACTCAAGGTGAGTCCCACCTTCCATGTGAGCGCCCCATGTGCCCCTATTATTTAGGAACTCATATTGGATGCCCTCACATGCTCCTAACATTTAGAATTAATTACAAATTTCAATTAACATGATTATTTCATTCAATTTTAATTTATTTCTAATCCTAGTGTTGGGGAACACTTTCCAAGGACTTAGGAGATAAATGAAATAAATAATGTTTAGGATTGTAATTAAATGACATCCTATTTCCAACAAGTCTCGGTAGCTAAAACGCAAGACATAGATGTCTATAAGTGTCTTGTTTAATGTGCAATTTGAAATTACGTCCCAAGACCTAGGTGGGACTCATCTGCCCAAGGTGGCATATGAGTGCTAGATCACTAGATCTAGAACACATGACCCAAAACATTAAATTATGATTGGTTATTTGCTGAGTGTTGGGATTATCCTTAGAAAGATGCATTTAATAAGGCTAACGCATTCCCTTGTGGATAATAATTTGATGAAGTTTTAAGAAAAATTCCATGTCAGATAGCAAAATCTGACATCCCTTACCTGAAAAAAGCTCAGGAATTGTCAGATATGATGGTTTTGGGTGGCCCAAACCTGGTCACTAGTTCTTCAAGAAAATTAGCAATTTCTCCTTCTGTTGCATTTTTTAGGGATACAACCTCTTCCCACCTCATGAAGTAATCAATTGATGTGAAGATCCATTTTTGTCTAGCACTGGAAATAGGATTTATCATACCGATAAAATCTAGGCCCCACTAGGAAAAGGGTTCCTCTGTCACAATTGGGCTCAGGGATTGAATGGAATTCCTTCCTTTTCCAACAAAAAATTGACATTGAGTACACTTTTGTACTAGATGATGTGCTTTTGTGAACATAGAGAGCCAATAATATCTTACCCTCATTATTTTTAAAGTGGTGGTCTTGGCAGAAAAATGCCCACCCTCAGGACTATGGTGAAATTCATTAAGAACCCTCTCTACCTGCAGGGCGTCAAGGCACCTGAGTAGTACACCATCATAATTCCTTTTAAAAAGTACATCTTCGATTAGTACATACCTTGTGCCTTGCATCCAATAATATCTCCTTTTATTAGACGGTAGAATGGTTGGGTAATATCCTTTTTGCATTTGTCGTGTTCGATCAGCAACCCAAGATTCATCGAACTCAAACTACTTTGAGTATACTTGGCCAATTTCCCTTTTAATTGTAGGACTTGCTTCCTATGCCATATATTCACACAGACCTCTTCCTCAAACCAACTTAGTTGTTTGGATATCTACATCATACTCTAGAATCTTAGTGATCTAGTTTGCTCTTTTCTTTGTGATCTCGCCCTCTATTATGTACTCCCGCACACTAGGATGTGCTATGAGGATAGTGATTTTATTGGCCAACACCAAGTGTAAGAATTTATTCAAACTTTTAACTATAGAAAAAGCTTTTTTTTCTAAAAAGTTGTACCTCATCACATACCCTTTGAAAGTCCTAGAATAAAATGCAACAGTATGTTCTCCTTCATTTTGATCACCCTTTTGAGTAAGTACTGAAGCTATGCTATCCTGAACACTATACACAGAGTAAGAAATCCTTGGAAAATTTTGGATTGGTCAAAATTGGAGCAGCAGAAATTGCTATCTTGATTTGCTCGAAGGCCTCTTTCCCCTCTAAGGTCCATTTGAAAGGTAGATTTTTTTTGTGCATTAGTTAAATAGGCCTTACAATACTAGCAAAGCCAAAAATGAACCTACTGATGAAATTGATCTTTCCCAAGAATGACTAGAGTCCCTTTTGGTTCATTGGAAGAGGTAATTCCATTATGGACCTAAACCTCTCAGGATCTATCGCTATTCCCTCTTTTGAGAGTATAAAGCGGGTATGTGCAGGATCATGATGGTCCAAAAAGTGGCGATATGATGGGTATGTGTAGGGTATGTGGCTTACGACTTTGTTTTACAAAAAATTGATGAAACGAAAAAGGGTTTTTAAAGGAGATTCTCAGTGTTCCACCAATATAAATTATGCTTTATTTTGAATTTAATAAATAATTATTATTCATTTTCTATTTGAATTATGACTAAAGTCCTGATTGATAGGATGATTGAAAAAAAATTATATCTTTTAAATGGTATCACTTTTTTTGAATCTGAAACATGCATCACATTCTATGCTTCACATACTATAAGATTAAAAAACATTGAGTTCCATGAAGTTTTGACCAAGTTAAGGTGGTCAGACATACATGTTTTTATATTTTTTAAAAGTTGTAATAAAAAAATCATAATTAATTATTCACTTTGAAACAAAATACAAAAAAATATGCATCACATCAGAATATGACTTCTCTAACTATATCTAAAATCTTAGAAAAAAATATTATCATTTTATTGTGGTTATGGTGGTTAGACAAACACCTACTTCTTAATTTTTCCCTAAAATTTATGTACTACTGCATTGAAATTTCAAATTTTCAACAAAGAGATTTTTTTTTTCTAAAATAAACTTAGTAGTTTAGAAACTACATTCAATTTGCTACAGATTCTATTCTTACAATTTTTTGAAATAATATAGATAACTTATTCAAATTTTTACGTCAAGTTTCCTAACATTGAATTTTTCTAGATTTTTTGCCACTTAAGGGCTTATTTTTTCCATGATGATCTTGCACATACCCAAGCCAAGTACAACTTACCTTGAGGCACCCCAAAAACACATTTTTTGGGATTCAGAGAAATCCTGAACTATTGACATTTCTAGAAAATCTTCTTTAGATGATCAAAGTGACCATTTCTCGATTTTGAAAATACTGTTAAGTCATCTAGATATAATAGAATGATCAGGTTAATTAAACCCTTGAAGGAAATATCCATTGCTCGCTGAAAGGTCACGCCAAAATTTGACAAGACAAATGGAATTTTAGCATATGCAAACATCCCCCACTTAGTGGTAAACATTATTTTGTGTTCGTTTTCCCTCACATATACTTGGATATACTCCAAAAAAATATCAAGTAGTGAGAACATTTCAGACCCAGCCACTGTCTGTAAAATTTGTTCCATTGAAGGCAAAGGGTAATGGTCTTTAAGCGATGCTTTATTTAGATCTTGGAAATAAATGTAGAGTCTGGTATCACCATTTTTGTTCTAGACAGGTACCAAGTTCAACACCTAGGTGGAATGTTTGATCAGATATATATTATCTTGGACTCGACCAGCTTGGTAAGCTCTTGTGTCATTAATCTTCAATGTTTGTCCAGATTGACTGGTCTTGCTTCTGTTAGATAGGTTTAGACCCATCCTGCAAGTCAATGGTATGTTGGATTATACTGGGGTCATAACCTCTAAGGTCATCATAAGTCTAGGCCATAACCCCATCATATTCATAACATAGATCAATTAGTCTTTCATTATCTTTAGTCGAAACCTCTTTTCTGACTTTCAACCTTCTTTCATTTCTGGCATCAAGTTCTTCGTAATCCTTTTAGTCTGCCATGAACCTTCATTTGTCGTTCTTTGCATCTTCACAGTAGAAAAGGTTCTCGAGGGAAATTAATCCTCTCAGAAGCTTATTCCCTTTTAATTGGATGACCTTCCCTTTAGAGAATTTTGTTCCTAAGGTTGGACTATCAGGCATCATTCCTCCCTTTTGTATGAAAGTAGCTATATGGGTATAATCATTGAAGACCTGCCAATTATCATCATTGTCTATAATTGAGGGTTAGATGATGACCTAATTAGTAATCTGCTTGGTTGAGTCAGAAACTAGTTCAAATTGTAGTGCCCCTTTGGTCCGGTCATCTTTGGTCTCTGAGTAAATTATTTTCTAGTGTACTTAGTGGTTTTGTTTAAAATGATTAATTACAATTAAGAATTATTTTACTATGCATGAATTTGTGTACCATTAGATAAATAAACAAATATTATAAAATAAATAAAATAGGTTCTTAAAAGAGATTAAAACGTGAACTTATTTTAAACATGAGAAGAAATATAAATTTAATTAATGGGACTTTTCAATATGACAATAATAATAGTGATTTCGATATTTTAAAATTAGGATATCAATGTTCAAGTATTAGTATTATAGGTAATTCTATTAACATTAATAGCATATAAGATTAATATATATTTGCTTAATGAATAACCTTGGGGAACTTAAAGTTATAAACATCATTTTAAAACAATCGTTTGTCATATGAGGTGAATAGTAATCCAATTAATTTTGGGTAACCTTGGGCATTTATGCTGAGCAATGGTGGTGCATTGTCTTAGGCGCAATAACAAGTTTCATTTAATTTTTAGCGGCAGTTGGTATTCTGCAATATTTCCGCCTTTGAATGCTCCCTTTGAAGAGGGATTGGAGGAAACACGTGCCTGGTCCATGCATTGATATTCGGCATGCATATCTGCCAAGGGAGTGGAAGCCTATTCCTAAGATAACGGCTTTGCATGGGGACTACTTTCTTTTCAGCATGACTTGTCTATTCTTATCCAATCCATGGGCGTATTACCGGGGGGTAACAAATTGCCAGAGGGGGGTGAAATTACATTGGGATGGAGGGGAGCATACATTGCAGAGGGTCTCATGGACAAGAGAGGAGAAGGGAACTATAATAGAATGATGGTCTTCCTCCATTTGTGTTTCTTTTCTAACTACTCCAGGCAGAGTATGATGCTGGTAAAAGGCATTTGAAAAGCTATCGTTATAATAGGGATACTCTGCGATAGTTGCCCAGGTAGGAATTTTTTATGCATCGTTCTGTATCTTTGTTTAAAGTATTGGATGAGTTTAATTTAAATTGTGATGTGCTAATATGGAATACATAAAGCTTTTGATAATTTGCTTAATTTGTGTCTCCAACTGTTAATTTATTTTGCTTGAATGTTCCTTAAGCCTATCCTCTAAATCTATTTTGTGTGAAGCCTGCAATTACAACATTAGATCACAGAGAGTGTGGAGGTGTAAATAGCCCTCCCTGACTCTTTGGCAAACTTGTCCTATCTGCAGCACTTGAAATTCGAATGTTGTAGAGGTGTAAATAATCTCCCTGATACCATGGTTAGCTTGTCTCGGCTACTTCACTTGAACACAATAGGAAGTTTAAAGGTTTAAACAACCTGCTGCTTTTCACCTGCTAGTTGCATTCGCTTGAAAGTTTCTTAAGCCTTTTTAAGAAATCCACCTTCTTCATGTCCTGCATTATTTTTCCTCCTTGAGATGCCTGAATTTTCCTCCATTTACTTAGGCCTTGGATTCTGTCTCACGGTCTCTTCTTCATCATTGTCATTATATGAGTATGCCACATCTGAGTATACCTTGGAGCTACCCCCAGACGCATTTTCAGGCACTTTATCGTTAACAACCACAGTGTTAGCATGGAGCATTGAATAATTCTATGTTTATGGAGTTACCAGTCTGCAACTGCAAATTCTGAAACCCAAGTGATACTATGAGCAATTTGTCATAGCCGCAAGACTCGAACATAGAAGACTATGGAGGCGTAAGAAGCCTTCCTGATTTCATTGACAACCCATCATAGCTGCAGAACTTAGAGTTTGGAGGGTGTATAAACCTAAATAGTGTCCCTGATACCATTCACCATTTATCACAGCTAAAGTTTTTAGGCCTTTAGAGTGTGTTTAAGTTTAAACGGCCTCCTTGTCATTGTTTCACAACTTGTCGTGTCTGATGTACTTTAAAAAATAGAATGTTGGAGAGTTTTAAATAACCTCTCTGATTCCATTGTCAATCGGGTGCTTGAAAATAATAGGAAGATTAAAAGTTTAAATAATTTGTCTATTTTCTTTAACTGGCAATCTGACCTAGTAGTAGCACTTGAATATAGAAGAGTGTATAAACTTTAAATAATGTCCCTGATGTCATTTACAACCTATCATAGCAGCAACATTAGAATGTAGAAAATTGTAGAAAATAGCCTCTTAGATTTCCATTGGCAGCCTATCACATCCTGCAGTACTTGAAAATAGAATGTTGTATTTTTTATTGTTTTCTAATTTCTAGTTGATGCTATATTTTTTTATATAAATCTAAAGTGTTGGATATGCAGTATATATTTTAGCTTCACTGCATTTAAAAAAATAAAATAAATAAAGTAAAATAAAATAAAAATAAACAAATCTCAACCGCTCATCATTTTGACATTTATGTTATGTTTTCCTTATTGCTTTTGCTATTTAGCTTGCCACGGTTACTGTTCTTTAAAATCTTACTTGCTGGCAACATCCTATCACTTCTCCAATTTAACAACCAGCAGCCTGCCATGGTTACTGTTCTTTAAACTCTTACTTACTGGCAACATCCTATCACTTCTCCAGTTTAACGACCAGCAGCTGGTTCGGTGAGAATTTTAAAGTGAGATTGTTAAAATGAAAATCACGGTAAAAAGAAAATATTCATCGTATGAAATGTTTGGCTTTCAAAAAAAAATATTGTGGTATTTTGTTGTCCTTTGGGGTTCACACGGCGGGGCATTACACAAATTGTGACTTGACCGTTGCCATTTGGTCAACTATACTATTCTGTGATCAGGGAATAACTTGTATGTTGAAGGATTTGAAACCCTCAATTAGGTCACAGACTCGATGTTTGTATGACCTCATTTAGGTATTCATTGCTATTGCTTGACCACGAACCTAACTCACCACTAGCTCTGAATCTCTAGAAACTTGTATTCTCTTTATACCCATTCTTTGTGCAAGGTTTAGGCTCTGAACTAAGGCTTCATATTTAGCATCATTATTCAAACATGAGAACATGAAATGGTAAGCTTTGAGCATCTCAAATCCTATTGGAGAGAGAAAACAGACACCCACACTGGTGTTAGCCTTACACTTGGCACCGTCAAAGAAAATAGTCCATAGCCGATTATCTGACGGGTCACCAGATTTCTCGTGGTCTTTTACTAGTTTCAAAAAAAATTGATTGTCATAAAAAATTACAAAAGTGTTGAGCCCAATTGCATGGAAGTTTCCAAAGGGATTAGACTCAATGAATTTGTTAAGTAACACTTCTTCTTCATGAGTTCACTCACTTGTATCCTCATCATCTTCTAGCATTTCAACACAATATTTCTCTAGTTGAGATATAACCGTATGCACGGCTTCAAAGCATAGGAACACATTGTCTACAATATGTTTAGAATGTAATGGCTCCAAACAAATCTTCATCTTCGCTCCTTGGTTAGTCCTCAAAATCAAATGGGACCAATCAAGTGCTAGATATATGCCAAGTTTGGTGGTGAAATCCCTTGATAAACACATCCTAAAAACTAGCAGAATATCTATTACTACCACTTCCTAGGTGACTATTTGGCTTCAGCAGGAGAAAAGAGTCAAAGAAAAATCCTTTATCTGACCAATGGTTGGGACCCTTTTCCCATCTAACTACATGATTCCTCTTTCAAGGGGTCCGTACTTAAGTTTTAAGGAATCCACCACTTGTTTTGGCATGGCAGTCGTGATTACTCTTGAATCAATCATATTATTACACAACAATTTATCTCCTATTATAAGCGTTAAAAAGAAAGGCATTTGCATTGTTCTACTTAATTATTTTTTCTTAATGTTTCTCTCATTATTTGTATAAGATGTTGCTTTCAGAGTCTAAGGGGGAAGTGTGGATCTATCATTTCAGATTTGATAGTTCAACTGAGTCGCGCCCCCTGCAAGTTTTTCCCTTCCACCTTTATTGCTTCCTGAAGCAAGGTTTTTGCTCAGGAATAGATATGATGTCCCATAATGATACATTGGAAGGTGCCTTCTTCAATTGCTCCACTATGTTAATCGTCCCAAATGCTTGGGCCTTTGGCTTAAATGGTGGTATCTCTTTTATTTTTGAAAAAGGGCATTCTATCATGACTGGAGCTAGTGCTTTGTTCACCTTTGTTTCCACTAATGGCACCTTTTTTTTCTATAGAGAAGGTTGGGCAATGGGTGGCGAACCCTGTCTCTCTAGGAGGAACAATTGTCATGGCTGCAGACATGGCGGGATTTGTTGAACATATTCCCGTGTGAGCCTTCTTTTAGATCTCATGTTGTAATCAGACCATACTAGTGGAATGCCAATCGTCTAAGCTTCATTTGCATACACTACATCTTCTCCTTCCAACCATGAGAATAATGGTTGGTCAAGCCCCACATCCACTTCTTGTTCTGAGGGGATCACTTGTGATTGTGCTGGAAAATGAACATTCTCCATTTCAGATTACCCACATTCGTTCTTTTTTAGAGGTGGACCCCTGCTTTTTTGTTCTGCCATCCACTTTCACATATTTTCCTTTAGGCAATTCTGTGGGAAGTGATCATCACTGTAGGTGAGGCACCATGCATTATCTTCTTTCACTAAATTGTTTTGGCCTAGGATCAATTCTTTTCTTTGACTGCCTTTTATTGTTTGAAGTGGCATGGTGACCAGAACTATTTGGTTTGTGGATGTCGTCTATTGGTAGTGTCCTCCTAGGGAGAAACCTTGGTATGAGTTTTGTTGATAAGGGAGATTGCTTTCGCCGTATGTAACACCCCTCCATTTTGCTATTTGATCGAACAGTCTTTTTCTATTATATGTTTTATTTATGTTGCATTGTGACTATGGAACTTAGTTATTTTAACCGCTATCTATTAAGCGATGTAAACATTATGTTTTGATGTGATGGTACTTTATTTAGATGTTATTATTATTTCATGTTATGGATTACATTAGCATGTATATGAATTACTAATGCTTTATGTTTTGATTATATCATGGATGATTAGATGTGTCGGTTAGTGTTATTGTATTGGTGAAGGGGACGGGATCACATCACTCGCATGCGAGTGCCCTGGGATTCCACGATTACCCCTTCACGGTGTGTTTTAATATATTATATGCATGTTTCGACACTCGTATTGTGTGCAGGATGCAGGTATAGGACATCGACTCCACCTAGTTTCACAGGTCTGAGCGTGTCCATCGACCAACGGTATCGATTGGGAGATAGTAACTAGGATTTTTATGTCAAACCATCACCCTAGCGATAGTGTGTCGTCGGTCTTAGTCGGGTTTAGTGTTTTATGTTGTTAGTTTCCCCATTGGCTTTATATTTAAAATTTCAAGTTAGAAGTGATTAAATGGTTTTTGAAATTTATAAATGATGATTGTTTTGTTTAATTGAAATGCTAGAAATGTCGTATGTAATTAATTAATTTAATTAAATTAATAAAATAATCTAATTTTGAATTAGATTTATTTTATTGACTAATTAAATTAATGGGGATAAATTAAATCAATTTAGCTGTGTGGGTATTATTAGATATTTGGTAAATCAGAAATTAGAAATATGTATTATATTTAATTTCTTGGAAATAAAGTTGAAAAAGAATTGAGAATGGCATTATGAATTGTTGAATTCAATTTGGTTAAACGAATATTTAAATTTTCATTTGGGTTGAAAATGTAATTTTATTTAAAAGATATGATGCAAATTTCATTTGAAAATAGAAATTGTTTGAAAAATTACAAAATAGAAAATATCTAAATTAGCAATAAATGTTGTTGGGTGAGTCCATTTTAGGGCTTTGACAAATTTGGGGAAGGATTGCATAAGGTAATGGTATTTTTATTTTTGAATTTAATTTGGAAATTATGGAGAGCAAACCTGCATAAGAATTCTTGGAAGAAATTGAAGAAAAAAAGATTGAGGATTTTGGTGAAGCAAAATTGGAAAGGAAAAGGGAAGGACTCCATTGTTGAAGCTTGCAAGTTTTGGAGAAAACACAAGGTTCCACCATTTTTCTTCCTTTTTCTCCTCTCTTGGAAAGAATGAAAACATAGTGGTAGTTTCTTTGAAAATTCATGAAAGGAAATGCTCTCTAATTTAGTGAATTTGTAGTTAGATTTGGAAAATTGAAACCAAACCATAAATTTCCTCCAAACAAGTAGAATGAATTCAAGGAAACCTCCATTTGAGAACTTATTTTGAAACCTTCTTATTGTTTTTGGAAATAACCTCTATTCTTGCAAAGTTTTTGGTTTGTTTGTTCAATTTAAGCATGAAATTAAATCTAGGTATATATATGTTTGTGAATATATCCATGCATATCAATACATGGATATGTTCACAAATATATACATATATACAAATATATTTATATATATTTAATGAAACTGGTATTTGGATTAAACCCAAAAACAAACCCCATGAAAATCTCGATTTTGTTTTCTTTATTGTTTGGAAAATGTAGAATAAAATATAATTTTCATTTAGTATTATTTTGTTGCAGTGAGGTGGGTGGCCAAACCCCACCCCATCACCGCCGTAGCCGTGGGAGGCGCTCTGTGCGCTTGGCGCACAGGCCGCCGCCCGCGGGAGGCGCGCTGTGCGCTCGACGCACAGGCCGCCGCCGGTGGGAAGTGGCTCGTGTGCTAAGCACACAGGCCGCCACCCATGGCGGTGGCGGACTGTGCGCTTGGCACACAGGCTACAGCCTGCGGTCGGGCCTGCGTGCCCTAATAAATCCGCTCGCGGATTTCAAGTTTTATATTTTTTTTATATATATATTGTGTTATTTAATATTTAAACAATATTATTATATAAGAATATATATATATATATTATACATATCATATATATAATATATAATATATTATTTATATATTTAATATTATTTTAATATTTAAGTAATATAAATATAAATAATAAGTTTATATATATATATATATTATTGTATATATGTCATATATGTGTATATGAATATATTCATAAGGTATATGGGTATATATATAGTATATATGTTATATTTTAAATAGAGTGTAAGTTCTATTAAATTGTTTTAATATGGAAATTAAAATTGGTTTTTTTTTTAGTAGATTGAAATAATTATATCAATTAATGTTTTAGTAAAATTTATAGTTATGTAATGAACAAGTCATCCTTAGTGTGAAATACGTTTTATTGAGTAAGATAAATGCTTGAAGTATATTAAATGATGTAATATGAATAACATAGTAAATCTGGAATTAGAAAATTGATTTAAACATTTGTTAAATGACTTCCGTATTCGAAGGCTTGATTATGATTATAGATGTGGAATTAGAGATTATAAACGATTATTTTGTCCAACGTTTTGAATATTAAATGTTTGATAATGAAATTTAATGAAGAATTTCAAAATAGATGAATGGCTTTAAATTATTTCAATTGCAACTGTGATTGACTGGATTTAGGAAATCCTAATATTAGTTGTTAATTGCTTGAAATATTTTTACTATTATTTCGTTCTTGTACTAGTGGGGAGTCTAGAGTAATTGTTGAAGTTTTCCAGATAAGGGAGTTGTATCCTATTATAGGTCGTTCTGATGAGAGTCAACTTGAGATGTGTCGTGGTTACACCATGTGGTTACACCCGGTTATCATGAACGGGATTTGTGGTATGTTTTGGTTACCATGCACTGTGATTGAGTTACGTGATCTTGTCCTAAGTTTGGAGTTTGGGTTTTAGATTGTGCATGTTGCCTACCCTAAGTTGGGGGTTTTGTATCCCCGTGTTGTTAGTAGGAGAGTGGCCTTTTGTGGGGGTCTGATGCCCAAAGTGGTGTCAGGGTAACTCACCTAGGGTTTAATCAAGTGATAATTTAAAAGAATTAATGGGGATCTTCACATTAATAAAGATAAAGAATGCCTCTCTCATGGAACATGCATGGTTAAAACTCGAAATGAGATGAGACACATAGTTTTGCATGAGGGTCCGGCGCCGGTAGAGGCAAGCCAGGGTAACCCATGATGGGGGTCTGGTAGCCTAGGAAGGTTGAGCTAGGGTAACTCATGGCAATTCATGTATGACACTCTCCCTACGTCAGCAGTGATTCAGTTATTCTGTGTTGTGCAATGGTGTACTTGTCCTATGTAGCCCAGAATCAATGTATTGTCTAGTGAGTTTTCGTACTATGTCAAGTGATGTTGGTTGGTCCTTGAGTCGATTCAGTTATGTTTAGCCTTTGTCTAGAGGTAGTTGGTCTTGTTTAGAAATCCTTGTTACTATCTCCTAGCACAGGGGGTGAGCCTTTGGGTTTCACTTGGTTGGGTGGAATGTGCACCTTACACCGTTGGCTTTGTTCATGATCATGTGGATGAGACTTTCATGTTGGAGAGCTCATTGGATCCAGTTTCTCCTGTAGTTTCTTTCTTTTCTATTATTCTTGTATTTCTTTACCCCTCATTTGTATCGAGGTGGAAATTGTAATAAATTATCAGGTTTATTTGATTTACCTCATTCAGGGAATGAGTGATGTAATTAATGTAAACAATTGTTATTGGATATCGTGATGTATCGATTTGTCTTTGATGTTATATCATGTATGGAATGTATGTACTTTAATTCCTTAATTGAATGATGTTATGTCATCTTTTATTGGTTGTTTATTTCAGGTTTAAGTAATCTTTGTCTCGTAGCCCTAGGGGAGGTTGGCAATGTGTAGAGAACTTGTGCATTTTGTTCTTTTAAAAAAAAAAATTGTTGCATTTGGTTAGTGAATTGCAACTTCTCCTAGGGTTGCGTGGTGGGGCATTACACTGTAGGTTTGAGCATTCACCTTCATTGGTGTTGCCTCCCACCTTTTGACAATGACAAATTCATTAGCAAATGTCTGTATGAGATTCTTCATCTCATTAATGTCAATCGTGACTGAACTTGAGCCCAACACGTTGCTTTGTATGAAAGGTTATATGTACATAGACTGGGGCATGTCTAAATCCCTGCTTTGCACAGAGGATGTATTTAAACAGGGTCCTTCTTGTATCATTTCAGAGGGTTCCACAAACATAGGCATAGGAGGTCAGGGTGGGAGTTTTCCAACATCAATTAGACTGTTTTCCACTTGTACTGCCACTTCATAAGCATCAAGCAAGATATCTCTGCCCATATAAGTTATCATAACTGCGATGTCTGGATTGATATCCTTCAGATAAAACATCAATGTCATCGCAGCTAGGGGGTGAGCAGTCAAGGGAATCCTCCACTAGGTTTTGTCAAACCTGGTGTTGAAGTCACTCATGGTTTCTCTAGGAGCCCTTTTAATGGTAATTAATTGATGTAATAATGAGGAGCAATCCCCTTTCTCTAAAAAGTGTTCAAAAAAGCATCCTCCAAGCTGGTCCCATGAGCTGATAGAACTCGAGACCAAAGATCGATACCAATCTTGGGCCTTTCCTTTAAAACATGTAGCTAACAGCCTTAGAACAATGTTTTCCTTTGCTATATCCTAGAGGTGTTCGGAAGGGGTTTTAAATTCTTCTCTAGAAAACTTTGGGATAGACTTGAGGGCATTGGCAAGTATAGTAGGCCATATATCTGGGGGTGGGGGTGGTTGTAACAGACTACCACTATCCCATGTTACAAAGTTTCTAGGAGAAGGAGGAGGTACTTGAGCCATGAGGAAAAAATTTCTATGAATTGAGTATACCAGCAATCTTATCTAGATATTTAAACCTCCGGGCGAAGTAGATAAGGCTCTTGATAAGGGGCTCTGACTTCTTTCTCTATTACTCCTTACAGGAGATATAGAACCTCTAGTTCTTCTCCTTCTAGGATTTGAGGTAGGTAACTATGAGTAATAGAAACAACCTCTCGAGGATGCTCTCGTTTGGACTCTATGCATGATATTTCTAGTTTCCTTCTTTAGCCTAATTTAAGAAATATTTCTAACTTCTAATCACGCATTTAGAAAAGTTTATGTCCCACTAGGCATGCCAGAAAAGGAAATGTTGATCATCAAATTTTGTGCCTCTCTAACAGTCTTATGGAAAATTCAGTGAGTGGGGGACAAATTGCATCTCACTAAATACCTATGGGTTTTTTTATAAAAATTCAGCTCTTCTTTTGGGGTTTCAAGATAAGGGAGAAAGAGAAATGTAAATATAAAACACGAAAGATGATACACCAAAGCTTTTACAACATTTCAAACTCAAACTATTCCTATGATTGATATAAAGGACACAAAATGCCACAACCCCTCATTATTGGAAAGAGAACAAACAGTAAAGGCTAACTTCAAGCACAGTGTAGACTTTCAAATCTTTCTACAAGTAGTATTAATTGAGGTCTGATCAAACATAAAAAAATCTTTAGAGTAAAAGAATAATATTTCAGAAATTATAAGAACTTTGTCTCCTAATACAACATAGCATAAAAAATAACAACTTCAAAGATAGCAGAAAAGTCCAATGACATAGTCCAATTTTTCCCAAAATCGTTATTCTAAGGCACAAGCATAAAGCATAGAAATCCGCTATTTAAACTCTCAGAATATAGCTTGCAAGACACAATGTTTCATTCCAAAACGATAATATAAAGAAAGAAATCTTGAAAAAGGCCATACATGCACAGTCTCAAAAATCCCCTCAATAGTTTGTGCTTTAATTAAAACCATATTTTGAAACAAAGGTCAGATGTCAATCTGACAATAGTTTAAACCTTAATAGATATAATTTGCCAAAATAAAGTAGTTCTATAACTTGCTTCTAAAATATAGTTCATAAACTTTAAGAAAATTAAAAGGAAAACAATTCCTCTTTTCGAAGAAAAAGTTTTCTCCTGGAAAAATCCTTTGCTGAAAAAAGCATCATCTTCCTAGTGTCGTCACGTTCCTTTTATAGCCGTCAAAGAGAGAAACATCACCTTGCCTATAAGTAAATGTTGCCAGATGTTGATACCGGATAGCTCGCAATCTGATTTGTATGCCCTCAGTTAGGCTACAAAACACCTTTGCATTAACTTTTCAGCTACTGCATTAATGCTCTCTAAATATTTTGAAGAGAGAAAAATATCAGATCCAATCTTAAAAATGATATTTCAACAATTACTTCTTCTAACTTAATCACATCACCTTGAAGCATTGACCAGAAGCTTCTGTCACGAGACAAGCAAAGAGAAACTAGAAAGTTCTGCCAATCCTTAAAAGATATAGTCCTCCTTTGATAGAGAGGTGACATGTCACTTGGTCTGGAACTTATGCTTTCTGAAGAATGTTTTTGCAGCAAATCTCCGCCATTCCGACACATGTCTTGGGCACTCCTCTGACAAGACAAATGATAAAGGAAAAAAAACCGTGTGGCCACCCCGTGGTGCATTGCCCGTCTTCCTTACCGACCTTACCTTACCCCCTATCACTTTTGCAAAATATAAAAGTGAAGCCAAAAACTGGAAGGCTAGGGCAACTGCGAAAAACCTCTTCACAAGTACCATCGAGAGAGAAGTGGGTGTTAGTGCGGAAGTGGCTGAACTTGAGTGGCCATGTATTTGAAGAGGAAATCAGGGAGAATGGAAGAGTGGCTAGGCATTCTTCAATACCACATAGCACTACCTGACTACAGCATCATAAACAGATTGTAGTAATTAAGTAACTACTGCATGTTCCCAAATGCGCTATCTTCCATTGCTCAAATTAAAATACTATTTGGAAAACAATGTAACATCTATGAGAATTACCATAATCGTCATTGAAATGCAAATGCCATGTTTGGGGGGCAGAATAGGGTGGTTCTTGATTTGGATTTCTCTAAGTGGCCTTCTGATGCCAAATTTTATTCCTTGGCATCTCCTTCGCTTGATGTAGGAGTCACTTTCTTCTCAGTATCTTTCAAAGTCTCTCCTCTATTGCTCCATTCTATAACATTTTTAGTGCACTCTTCTAGCAAAATTTTCACTCGGTTTTAATCTTTCTGCAGTTCATGATTTTTTTATTTCTCGAGCTTCTTTATATACTGGTTCTAGAATTCTTTCTGGCCATTTTTTCATTCCTATTATTCTGAATCTGCAGTAATGCCAATATTTTCTCAAAGATGATCCTTTGTTTTCTCTTCTGTATCAGTAATTTGGATCTTCCATACCCATATGTGTGCATTTGGAAGTAAAACTTCAGGATGTCTTCCTTCTTCAAGCCAGAATCTTGTTACAATCTCCTTTATTTCTGACAAAAGATATTATATTTCTTCTTTATATGCAGGAATTATCATCATAATCCAAGATGTGACAAGCAGACATGCAGCCTTGCTGGGTTGGCTCGTTGTTGTATGAGACAGCTTCTTCCTCGGGCAAGTATTTGTTCTTTTCTTCAAAGAAGCCATCGGTGGTGCCCTCCGTGGCAGAACAATGTAGAAGACTTCGCCGTTCACAGCCGCTTGGCTGCCAAACTTGAGACTGGGTCTTGGGCGTGAAGCCCTCAACACAACCACACACTTCATTCGCATAGCACACTCCATACGCCACGCAGATATCATAGGAACTGCATTGACCTCCGTGTGTTGACCACATCGGATTCCATTTTTTATCAGGCATCAAGTAGTAAAGGTATAATCTGCCATTCTCATCTAACAGGATATGCCCCACGAGGTTCTGTTCTAGGATGAAAAAGAAGTATATGCTTGAAGGAGAAATTCTCACACAGGACATTTGGATTGTCTTGTCAGCTGCCAACTCGTGAATGTTGGTAAAATAATTCGCAGTCCACTCTCCATGGAACACTGTTGTTATAGACCATCACCTGCTGCGTCTTTCCTGGAGACGTGTCCATTCCCAAACAGTCTCAGACTTGTTATGGGCGTCCAGCATGATAATGAAATTACAATTGTCCTTTATGACTGTCCGCGATCCTTTCAGGCCACTATCAGTCGACCAAACTGACAACCCCTTTCCATCAAACAATCTGAGATGACCATCGCTCGAAAATTGCAGAACGCCGGGCATGTTTCTAACAGGATTGTCTCTGTTAGCCACCCAAACTGTGGTCTTCTCAGAGATTTGTGCATACCAGATGCCAATGTAACAATTGTTCGTTCCTCTCGGACTGAAAAATCCCAATACAAATGTGCCATTCTTTGACATTATGGTCTGCTTTCCAGTGAGAGAAGCCCCCAATACAAGCGTATCTCCAACGTCCACAGCTAGTGAACTGCAAAAATGGGCTGCAATAATCATAGTAATTACTAGGATCAAATACTTCATCGCCATTTCAATAACCACAGCGTTTTTATTTTTTATAACAATTGCTTTTAGGTAGTGCGTAGATGGTTCTTCTGTTTCTGGTTTATTTTCAAATTTAAATAGAAATGAAGTAGTCTACGTAACGAAATAAAGAATATGGTCAATGCAGTTGTGTCATTCCGGTTTAAATAGTACACTTTGATCAAAGTAGTAGTGTCATTTTAGTTTAAAGAGCATATTTCAGTTTTGTTTAGATTGTTTATTTAAAATCAAATTAAATGTATCTTATTGAAGAAATTGATGTGATTTTTAGTGAATCATCTAAATTAATGTTGTTGAAGTACGTAAACCGCATTAATATGTAAATCTTATTAAAAAAAAATGATCCAATAGTTCAAATCAAGAGTGTGGATATGCGATCAAATACAGAGTAAATTTTACAATGATAACTCCCATTTTCGAAGGGTGCATTCCCTTGTTTCCGTTGGAAGGTCTGTTCGTGACTATGGTGATATCAATTGAAAGAATTACAAAATACACAAATTGCTATTTTTCTAATACAGACATTACAATTGTATAGATTGCTACATGATTATATAATTTGATCAACTGATTAGAAATCAAAGAATGGATGAGTTATAAATTATTTTATTCTATAAAAATCTTTAAAATATCTTAAAACTTGTAGAAACTTATAATGCAACTCCATACATCTAAAGATTTGTAGAAACTTATCATACAACTCCGATTTTGAGGAAATGGGGTGAAAGATTTGTGGTGTCCTCCGCAAGGTGAGCTCATCCGACTTCGTCGAGCGCGCAATTTCAAAGATTTCACAGCGCGCAGATCCAATTTTGTCAGACGCTCAAGTTGGTCTTTAATATTTTTTCTTTGATGAACATGAAATTGTAGGTATTTCGTAAGAAGAACGATTGACAATTCTAGTTCTTGGAAAATAAACGGTCGGCATGTGGGACATTAAATAAGTACCTGCAAAATAAGGAAGATTGATCTGTACGTGGCTCCCCTTCAAGGAATACGAGCCTTAATAAGTACCTGCAGAATAAAGAGTGGGCAGGTGGGATTTATATTTTTTATGTTTAAGGCAAAACTGACCTGGCATGGTCAGGTAATATAAATTTTTCCTGAGAGAAGTTTTCGGTTATTGAATGGGCATCTACCTCGCCTTCATTAACTTTTCAGGTAAATCTATGAGAGTCAATTAAGTTGGTAGGTTTCATTAACTGGGCAGGAGACTAAATGGAAGTCAATTATTTTCTGGTGGACGAAAGGGGACCATTCTGATTAACGTGAATACAATCGTTGCATTACTAATTAATGTTATATTCCAACAGGCAAGTATATTTAAAGCGAATTATCAGAAAGCTCGTCTTTCATAAGAAGAATGATGAACAACACTACCTAGTTTTTGAAGAAAGAAAAAGACGGTCTCCAATAAGTGTACTCTCTTAAATGCCAGGTTGATGTTCACCCCAGCTAAGTCTTGGGCCATTGTTTATGCAGTCATCAGATTGCACATTTGACTGTGTTTATTAATTTATTAGAAATAAGAATTCAATGCATTTTGTATTTTCAATTAATCTGAAGCGGTTTTATCTTTTATAAAGCATGTTCCTGGAGATCTTACAGAAAAAGTCTATATTTGTACAAATTCAACAGCCTAAGGAGTCTTCAAGGGATGAAAGAGCTGATACATCATTCCAAAAGAAAATGCTGTTCATATTACTGCGGGGGAAAGTTGTATAGCTGTAAAAATTTGTAAAGTGGCTTTGGGACAATGGCAACATAGTGTCAATTTTAGGTTGATGATTATCTTCTTGGTTTAACTGGTTCTCAAAGAAAACGACAGTAGAGATTTCTGCATAATGAAGTCTTTAAGATGTAGAAAGTTTTTCCTGTTGATTAATTGTACTAAATTTTTGTAATTTCTGATTTTCATTAATTGAATTTTTTCTTCGGATAGTCTCATTATTAAAAAATTTGATTTAATTATAAAATATTTTTATTATAAAAATTTATATTTGTATTTTAAATTTTTTTGTTTGGCTTAATCTTAATTAGTGTTTTAATTTAATAATTAATTAATAAGTAGCATGTTTTTTTAAATTGTTTCCTTATATTATCTTATTATATCAAGAGCTGTTATAACAGTCATAGCACTACCATAGGTGAAGTGTAATGGCATGAGCCTATTAATATAAATAAATATCTTTTATCTTATCATGTGAAATTACTAGAAATGTTAATCATGTCCATTTTCTTCAACATATTTCAATTTTTGTTTCTAAACTATTTAACTCTTGTGATTTATTTAATTTTAAGGTTCACTAGATAATCATAAAAAATATTGTCATTTGTGCTCCCTTTGTATTGAAATCAGTAGAATTGTTTATAAATATGCATATTTAAATGGTATCCTAGAGTCACAATCAAATTCTAGCATGACATCTATCTATGATTCTAGTGGTGTACTTCCAAGTTTGTATATTATATCTTGAATATATCCTAACATTCCACTTACAAGTTTTGTTTCTATCCAAACTGATTGGAGGTTACCATGGCCCTTGCATCCATAGAAATTAATAAATACACACCATATTTAATATTTTAATATAATTACTACTATTTACTATGAATTTTTTTTTTTAACTAGATTGGTGAGGAGAAAAATGGCTCATGCTATGGTTCCTGCGCCTGCGGCCATCTCGGCCTGGGCTACATGTTGAAACTGGAGCGTGAATGTTCCTTCTCAGTCCTAGATCGGATTTTTGGTGTCGTTCGACGCGGGGGGCGGGGGCTTGTTTGCACATTCGGGATGGCTGGGATTCTTTCTTTGGTGGGCATTGTCTCTCCACAGCTCTGCAGGCACGTTTTTAGTTTGTGCACTGGTGAGTGGGGTTGGTGTGTGGTGGCCTTTGTCTGTAGGGGTGGTTTGGTGTTTTGAAGTGGTCGAGGTTTGAGGAGTGGTGCGGCTTGGCCTGTGAGGAGTGCACTGGAGTTTCTTCTGTTTGTAGGCCTTTGCTTGGTCACGTCGGGTGGTGCTTTGTCCAAGGCCTCTGGTGCTCATTCGTTTCCTAGCGTTTGGGTGCTTCTTTGGCGTGTATTTTTCAGATTGGTGGCTGGTGTGGGAGATGAGTGTGTGGGGTTTGTGTTCGGCTGGATTGGTTGGTTGAAGTTTATAGTGACCAGGGTTTGGGGTGTGGTGTTTTTTGGAATAGGCTATCGGCTGGGGCTCTAATGGATCCGATTGTTGGGTTGCATGAGGTGTCGAGGAATGAGGTGATGATAGAGGTGGGTGACGGGGTTCGATCTTCTGGAGTGGGCTTGTTCAAGATCGAGGCGTTTAGAGTGCAAAAGATCAACGGATGTCTGGAACGGGCCCAAGTGCCTCGAGTGGTGGCGATCCAAGAGGAAGCGGTTGCGGAGGATTAGGAATATTACTGCAAGCATGTGCTGATTTGTAAAATTTTGGGGATGAGGGTCTCACTTCCTTTCCTCAGACCTTGGATTTGAAGGACTTGGAATCCAGAGGCATATTTTGAGATACTATTGGTTGCAAATAACTTCTTCTTGGTGGATTTCTCAATTATCATAGATCTAAATACATGCTTTTATAACCAGGTGGGATTTTTCATAAAACCATGGCATCCAAGCTTTATTTTGGCAAAAGAGATATCATCCAAGGTCTCGGTCTAGGTTCTTCTTCCTCGGTTGCTACTCGAATGTTGTAGGGGAGATATTTTGTAGTCTATTGCCATGTCACTAGGAAAACTGATTGGACCCTCTCAGCAAACTCTAGAGAAGTGGATTTTTTCCTATGCACATATCTGTGTGGAGATTGACTTGAGTCAGCCCATACCTGATGCTATTGATCTGACAGTGGGGTCTAGTTCCTAGACTCAACTACTAGATTATGAAACTTTATCTTTTAGATGTCGTTTATGTCAAGAATATGGTCATCTCCAAAGGAAGTGTCCACGTGCCACTAGTGTAGGTAACTTGAGTAGCGGAATGGCCCCATCAAATCTTGGATTCGAAAAGGGTAAAGGGCCCTTGCAAGGGGTGACACTAGATAAAGATGGGTTTATGCTGGTTAGACCTTGAAACAAAGGGTGAGGTCAAGAGAGGAATTTTTCAGGATCGACATGATGAGGAGGTTTTTAACAGGTTTGAGGCATTGGAAAACTTAGTTCATGAGGAGGGTATTTCTCCTGACATGCAGGTGGAGGGCCCTTTAATTAATACTCATAATCCTAAGCCTATGGTTGTTACTTCTTTGGTTCTTACCCCTATAGATTCCCATGGGGTAGTGAAGGACTCTTTGATTCCCTCCCTGGATAATGGGATTGGGGACCCTTATAGGTTGGCTAGTACTCCTTTGGCCTCTACAGTAGTTGGCATTGGCCCTGCGAGAAGCTCAAGTTCTAGAAATTCTGGAAAGAGTAAAGCTTCAGCTTCTTCCCCTATTTTGGGTGTGCAACAAAAGTCTCTAAAAAAGAGTGTGCCTGATAAGCCCCAGAAGATGGGTAGAAAGAAAGATTAGGAGAAAGTTAAGTTGGCAAGTGAGACATTGGTTGAATCTGGGTCAGTGAAAACATTGGATTCTCACTTCCCTCAACCTTCGCTATGATTGTGATTTCATGGAATGTGAGGGGTATGAATAGCATCCCTAGACAAAAGGCTATTTGGGATTTGGTTTGTGCTCATTCTCCGGATTTGATTTTTCTCCAGGAGACAAAGTTATTTGTGGAAAGTATGATGTAGTGTGCAACTAAGATCTAGAATAGGGGATTTTGTCAGTGTGTGGGTGGGAAGGGGAGATCTAGGGGCCTATCTTACTTCTAGGATTCTCAACAAATTTCTTTTGTTTGGTGGTTCATTAGTAGTTCCTCTATTTCTCTTGTTGCAATTAGTTTGGAGATGGGGGAAAGAGTTTTTCTTTCCAACATTTATGCTCCAATGGATGTACCTGGTAAGGTTCTCTTGTTGTCTCATATCAATTTTTTGATATCGTTGGACCCCCTCCCTCCTTGGATTATGGTAGGTGATTTCAATGCAATTGTTTCTCTTGAGGGGAAAAATGGGGTAGTGCCTCATCTAGATACCTCCTTTGACCTTCTTAGAGAGAATTTGACTCAACTTAGGCTAGTGGATGTTAGACCTATGAATGACATGTTTACTTGGAATAATAGGAGGCTTGTGGATGAAGCCATCTCTAAAAGATTAGACAGGTTTCTTGTTTCAATTTTTGGGTTGGTGACAAGTGGCAGTCAAACTCATAAATTTTAGATTGGTAGGGATTAGACCATTGGATGATCAAGTTTTCTGCTTTCCTAACTAGTGGCTCTAGAAAATAGACTTTTAGATTTCATCTTATGTGGCTCAGGGAGGAGGGTCTTCTTGACCTTGTTTCTAGATGGTGGAATAAAGGATGACCAACTGTTCTTACAATTATGCATTTTTTTGTGAAGAGCCTTTAATACATGTGATGTATAAATTAAAACATTGGAATAGGTATTAGTTTGGCAATGTGTTCCAAAAGAAAAGGGTGGCCCAGGAACACTTGGATTCGATCACCAAGAAAATATGGGATTAGGACCTTGTTGAGGATTTGTGCAAGTTAGAGGAAAGTGTGGTTAAATATCTAGAGGAATGGGAGTTTTGTGAGGAAATTTTTTGGAAGTAGAAGGCACATGTTGACTGGCTTCAAGAAGGGGATAGGAATATCTCCTTTCATAACTTGGTGAAGTCTCATTGACTAGGTAACATTATTTCCTCTCTTCGCATACCTGAGGGCACTATTCTTTCTTCCTCTTTGGAGATTTCTAGTGAGGCGATTTGTTTCTTCTCTAGCCTATTCTTTGAAGATACCCCTCCGACATGCAAGGAAAAAGCCTCTATCTTGACTTGTATCCCTCTTTTGGTGACTATGGACATAAGTACCTCTCTTCTTAAGCCTATTTCTTTGAAGAAGTTAGAAGACATGGTGTTTTAGTTGAAAAAAGGGAAGGCTCCTAGTTCATATGGGTTTTCGGTAGAGTTCTTTCAGGAATTTTGGCAGGTGATCAACCTTGACTTGCTAGAGGTTGTGCAAGAGTCTTTAAGGAATAAGTAGATGTTGAGGGCCATGAATGCCATGTTTATTGATCTTCTCCCAAAATGTGAGGGTGTTGATTCTCTGTATCTCTTTAGAACAATTTCTTTATGTAATGTGATGTATAAAATCATTACAAAGCTAATTACAGAGTGTCTGAAGCCATGGTTGGATCAATTGATCTTAGATGAGCAAGGTGGATTCGTTGCTAGTAGAAAAATTCTGGATGGAATAGTTATTGTAGCTGAGACTATTCATTCCATGGCCACTTCAAAGGAAAAGGCCATATTTATAAAGTTATACATGGCTAAGGCATATGGTAGAGTTAAATGGGGTTTTCTAACCAAAATCCTAAAAGCCTTTGCATTCAATAGGGAGTGGATTGATTAGGTCATGAGTTGTGTGATGACATCCTCTTTTTTTGTTCTCATAAATGGGTAGTCCTTTGTTCTGTTTGGTGCTTCTAGAGATCTTTGGCAGGGGGATCCCTTATCCCCATATCTATTCATTTTGATGGTTGAGGGCTTGGGGAGGTTTATAAAGTCAAGGGTTTCGAATGTGCTCATTCAAGGTTGGAGGTGAAGCAACACTCTCCCTTCTCAAACCCATCTTTAGTTTGTCGATGACTCAGCTTTGATGGGAGTGGCTAAGGTGGTTGAAGTGGTTTCTTTTTGAAAAATGTTCGATTGTTACTTGGCAGCTTCTCACCAAATCATGAATGAAAGTAATTCTTGCATTTATTTCTTTAATACTCCCAAGCTTATCCAACAATGTATTTCCAGGATTTTAAGGTTTCAAGTGGGGAAGCTACCCTTCCTTTATCTTGGTATCCCTTTCAATGTGTGTATGCTTCCTTGGAATTTTTGGCAGGAGGTGATTGATAAATTTTGTGGGCTTGTGAGTCACTGGACTTATAGATGGCTATCTCTGATTGGTAGAGTTACCCTATTGAAGTCTGTGGTGCAAGCCCTACCTATATACAAATGCTTTCCGATGACTGCCCCCGCAAGTTTCATCAAAGATTTTGAGGGACTCTGTAGGTTGTTTATGTGGTCAAGTAATTTCCTTTCATGGAAGTGGAGGTTAATTAAGTGGGAAGTTGTCTGTTGTCCAAAGCAAGATGGTGGCCTTGGGTTGTCCAGGGTCGATTGGAACAGGCAAGCCTTGGGGGAAAAGCTATAATGGAGATGATGTTCACAACAGCATCAGACTTGGGTTAGAATCCTTACCTGCAAGTATCTTGGGGAGGTAGATGGCATGGAGGTTCCTATATTTAGTCTCTTAGGGAAAGGTTCTATGATCTATGACACTCTCAAGTGGGGAGTCACGTTGGTTAAACAAGGATTGTTTTGGGTCTACAATAGAGGTTCTAATGATCTTTTTTGGCATGACTCTTGGGATGGTTTCCCACCTATCCTCTCCTTGCACCCGCATTTGGTGGATTTATGTAGGATTTTTGTGCAGGTAGGCTGGAGCAAAGTGATAGATTTCAAAGCCCCTCAAGCTTTGCGGAAAACTATTTTCTATCAATGGAAGGATATGCAGGAGTAGCCCCTAGGTGGATCTTTGGAGTATAGGAGGGAGTTGTCCTCCATATTGGCTGACAGAGTCAGTTGCTCCCTTCCAGGGTGGGATGTGCTGCCATGGGGTTTGGATCCCAAAGGGAAGTATATTGTTACTTTAAGGTAGCATGTTTTGGACAAACAAGCCTTAGGTAGTGTCGAGGTTCCTTGGTGGAAAATTATTTTGAAAAAATTCTCCTAGCCAAAATGTAATGTCTTCTCTTGGTTGGTGGTGTATGGTAGGTGCTTGATGTGGGATAACCTCTATAAGCAGGGCTTCCAGGGTCCCTCATTTTGTTTTCTTTGTTTAAAGGATGTTGAGACTATCCCTCTTCTTTTCTTTTAGTGCCCCTTTTCTAGGTCTATTTGGAATTTTTGGTGGGGGGCATGGAATTTGTAGTGCAGACATCCTTCTTCTCTTGAGGAGTTTTGGTGGAACATTGGGCCCACTCTGGTGAAGATTCCCTTTTTGCACATAGAGTGGTCTATTGGCCCCAATCTAATTATTTCACAAATTTGGTTGGAGCGCAAACACAAGATCTTTCTGAATAAGAAGCTACTGGTGGGTCAGGTTTGGGATTGTATTCTTGGGGCCTTGCAAGAGACTTTGTATGCTAAATGTAACCTGTTAGTCCAGGTGGATCTTGGAGATACTGGAGTGACTCATAATTTGGGGATTTCTGTTGGTGGTACTGGAAAGGCCAAGATTGGGTGAGGCAAGCATTCTAGAGGGAAGGTCTTTACGAGGGAACTGGATGCTTCCTCCCTTTGGAGTCCTAAAAAATCAATACAGATGGGTCGACAAGGGGTAATCTTGAACATGATGGTGTGGGAGGGGATGGAAGAGATAGCTTTGGGGTGGTTGTGTTCTTCTTTTCAGAGTATAAGGGGCAGGACTCTAATAACCTTGTGGAGGCATTGACAATCCTTCTGGATTTGAGGAAGGTATATGCTTTCGGTTGGAGGAGGATTATTTGTGAGTCATATTCCCAGGCAGTTATAGACTTACTAAATAGTCAACAATTTGATAAGGTTAGTTGGCAGCTAGCAGTGGTGGTTAAATAAATAATCAGTCTTGGGGATTCATTGGATTCTATCAGGGTGATCCCACAATAGGGGTTTACAATTTTTGGCCAAACTGGACACTTAAATTATTATTTTTAACTAAATCTTCACATTCAGGCACCTATAGTGGCTAAACCGTGAGGAATTTGAAGATGATGCAAACTAGAGTCTCGTCACATTTTATTTGCAAATTGTAAAAATATTTTTTTCAAAATTTTTGGAATCATATTGCACTTCTTTTTCCATCTCCCATGAAAATTGGTTTTTTTTAGAAAACAACATTTTAAAAAAGTGACGCACACCATATAACGCATAAATTTTTTTCAATAAAGGGTAAAATTATAATTCTTTCAATTTAGATTTTTAACTCCGATATCTAGTGCTTCCACTTGGTTAGATAGCTTTTTATTGAATTTTTTTTTTTAATCAAGTTTAGAAGTCAAACCAATTACAATTCAGACATAGCGTGACCATATAACGTGTAACTTTTTTTCTATATATCGAAATTGTTTTTTTTTTTGTTGGATCAAGGACTTCAATATCTGGTGCACTCATATTTTTCATTTTTTTTGATAATATGCTATTTTTCCACATGTGCAGAACATAGACCTTCATTTTCGATGAAAAACCTATGTTTAATAAAACTAAAAGAACAAATACATAATAAAATTAAAACATATTAAAATTAGATTCATTGGATAGCTCATTCTGAGGACTACCTGATTCCAGTTGGGTTTTTGAAGACTCCTCCATTTTCATCCTCAACCCGAGCTTCAAAGCATAAAAAATTAGGTTTTTTTGTGAACAATTTCAAAAATCAAGGAAAAGGGGGGTTCGCTAGAACCAGGGGGTTCTAGCGAACCAGGGTTCATTCGAACCCCCTTCAATATGCATTTTTCTTTTGTTTTTTGGGTAGGAAATGTGGGCCAAATAATTAATGGGTTCACTCGAACACTTTTTTGATCAAACCCCTTTTTGGTTTGGTCAAACTTATAGGTTCATTCAAACCTCTAAAACCAATTTTTTTGCCATGGTGT
>VDFB02381898.1:0-13660 GCA_007258455.2 Sequoia sempervirens | reverse complement strand
TTTATATCTATGCTGATATATTAAGGTGGGCTTTATTTTTATTTTTTGCATTACTCTATATTGTGAAATACTTGAATTAAATGATAAATTTATAAATCGTTTAATTTAAGTATTATGTGTTAAATGAAAAAAATAGAATATATCTTCAAATGTAAATAAGTCCTTAAAACTTTGCAACGTCTGACACTAAAAACAAGGAGATATGCTTGTGATAAAGACTTTCCAAGCATCTAGGGAGGTTATAAGATTGTTGCAAATATTTAGATAGCATCTAGGAGGTTTTTATTGCTCTTAAGAGCTTTTTGAAGTTAGTTTGGGGACATTTGGAGCGTATTTAGGGACCACTTATTGTTGGATATGGTCAAATTGACCTTTTCAACCCTTTTTGGAGCTTCTTTGGAAATAATTAGTTGCTATATTCTAGGCTAACTAAAGGCATCCGACCCAAGTTGTTAGAGCTCATGTACTTAGTCTTGAGATTACTCATTTGTCACTTAGTTCTTACTTGACAGTTTTGAGAGATAGTGATTTTTTTTTTAAATCCTTTCTCAGATTGGCAACTTTTGTAACTCAGTTTTTCTCTTGGATTTGGAATTCAGTGGAGACCTTTGAACATCAATGTTTTCTTGAGATTTTGGCTTCTTTTTCTTTGATACGTTGTGTGCATCAATAAGATTTCATCAGAGTTATTTGTGAGGTATTATCATTTCCTTATAGCTTTATTTCTTATTCAACACCTTTATACAAAGTATTGTTAGTGATGAGCTTAAAATATGCTCATAATTTGGATGTTATGCTAAACTTTTAAATGCCTTTACTTTTGTTATTTCATGGCTGTTTAAACTTTGTTGAAACCTTTTATTGGGATATCCTGTAGCAAGATACTTTCATATTCCTGCAGCTCATTGTGTTGACTTGATTGCATTTATTGCCCCTGTTGACTCCTTAAAATGACTGGTATATCGTATACAGCTTTTGAATGATGAAGTAGATTTAAAATTTGTGATTAATGAATAGATATCGTGTATGTGCCATACGCCTTTTCTTTCGCATATGTACCTTTTGTTTCGCAGGTTGTTGAAGAATGATCGAGTCAAGCGCAGCAGATCTCGGCCTTGCAGTAAAGTCCATTTCCTACACGACTTCGAGGAAGCTCCAGTGAAGACTCTTTGACTGAAACCATGGGAAAGAATTTTAATGACAGTCAATCTAGAAAGAGTGGAGTGCTAGATTCTCTCTGGATCGGGTTGAATGCATAAATTCATTATGAAGTTTGTTCCTTGATTCGGGGATATACTTTACATCCACGTCTTTCTTTGATAGGGTTAGTTAGTTAGTTGCTCTCCTGTTTTTAAATAAAGTTCTCCTCCTGCGCGAGAGAGACAGAGAGATGATAGTTAGAAAAAGATAGAAGTATAGTGGTAATAGATATCATGTAAGAATCAGTATGATAATGAGAAATAGAATCTGGATGATCAAAGACAGAGTTTGTTGTTAGTTTCCACATCAACAAATTAATGTATACCATTCTGTTTTCATGAATAAAGTTCGATGAAGTTCTGAGTTTAGCATCTGTGTAATCGTTAGATGCTTGCTAAGGGGGCCCACTTAGTAAGTATCTGTAGGTAGCTAGTTAGTTGTTCTTTTCTGTTGATCTTCAGTTAGCTTTCATCTTTGAAGTTTTTATACAAACTCAGTCTTGTATTGCTCCTGTAGCATAGAGAATCCATCCCTGTGCCTGTTCCTGCAGCATAAGGCCAGTTCATGGTTTGTGCTTCAGTCGTAGCTGTTATGATTTCTGTTTTAATCAAAGCATAGTTGAGTTAAAGAACTTTGCATTACCTTCTTGTAGTGTGGATAGAATTCCTTTCCAGTATTCATTTCTGCTAAGATTTGACCAAAACTAGTTCTTAGTGCATATATTTTTCCGCACCATTTAAAGTATACGTCCCCTGGTTTGACAAGTAAATGAACGTCCATAGAGAGATATAAGTCACCTGTTGGAATGTCCAATTCCCAGGAAAGTTTTTACTGTGATTTTTATATCCTTTTGTGGGCGCGACCATTTTTGGCGCCGTTGCCAAGGATGGCGTCCAGCTAGGAATTTGTCAGAGGTCATCTTTCGCATTAGTTTAGTTTGTTAGTCAAAAATTTTCAAAATATTTCAAGCCACCACTCATCGTATTGCATGCATAGAAGAAGAAGAGATGCACTGGGAAGGTTCCTCCCTGAAAATCTGTTTATTGAACTTCCATTTGACCTAGCTGACAACGAACCTAAGGAAAATCCATTCGCTTTGTTATTCCAGCAACCAAACATGGCAAATAATCCACCTAATAATCCACCTCCTACATTTGAGTTTCCCATTGTTCCCCAACAAGATACCGACAATCTTAAAAACATTCCCTCTTCCTTTCTTCCAAAGTTTTATGGCTTGGTTACGGAGGACCCATAAACTTTTCTGTTTGAATTTGATGTCCTCTGTCGCAGTTATGACTACAACACAGACGCTCATAAACTGAAGTTATTTCCTTCAACCTTGAAGGAAGGAGCTCTCAGGTGGTTCATGAGTCTGGGAAGAGGTGTTGTAGATAGTTGGGCAGCCATGCAAATGAAATTCTTTGAAAAGTATAAGGAATATTGTAAGAGTGCCAGCAAGGGTGATGACATATTCCAAATTCAGCAGAAGGAGGATTAAAGTCTGGAAGATTACATTTCCAGGTTTTTGTTTTCACTAAAAAGGAACTCAAACCATACTCTCAACGAGGACTCACAGAAACTACTCTTTGTAAGGGGAATCAGTGATGCCTGTATAGATGCCTTGGACCTGATGGGAGGAGGTGATATAACCCAACTGCCTTGGGATGATATAAAGAAAATATTTCTTAACTATTCTCGAGCAATAGTTAAGAAAGGTCGAGGGCCATGCCATGCTGGGGAAAAGTCTTCTTTCTCGGGTGGAGTTTCTGGGATGGAGATAACAAATTTGCTGTCTGATTTCAAGCAGACATCATTAATAATGCGGTTAACCGACACCATGCGTACCGAAGAAACATGCGAAGTCAGATAGTTTTGGCCGCAGTTCTATCCACCGCAGAAATAGGAAGTGAAGCATGACCGGTATGCAAGATGGTGGCTAATTTGGAAGTTAGGCAACTACCACCGAATTTCCAAGCCGTGAGAAGGTGATGATGATCGCGTTTTGCTGCGGCCAAAGGAGCATCATGCCCAAAGACAAGGCGCTCAGCACCAACTTTGGTAATCTTTATTCTGGCTATAATAACCAATGGCAACATGCATATGGATCACCACCACCCTGGAATCTACCTCAATCAAGTTGGCCTAATTATCAGAACCAACAATGGCAATCTCCTCAAGGAGGTTGGCAACAGCCACAAGGGCAATTGACCCCACCTTCAAGAAATTGGCAGCAAAATCCTCAATAGAGAGGTCCTCAGCAATGGCAAAACCAGTCCTCTAGATTCCTGCAGCTTCCACAGCCACAACCTCAGGCCCTCATGCCACCTCCTGCAGCAACTACCACAAATCCTGGCCCTCCAAAGCAAATGCCTATGCCTGCCCAGCCCTTGCCAAATCCTAATAATAAGCAACAGCAGCAGCCACAGCAGCCTACGTATCTTGCCAAAGCAAACCAATATCAAGCTTATGCCTTAAATGTGAATGACATCCATCCATTTGAGGTCTGGAACTACTTTACCTGCTCCTAAACCACCTCTGATTACTGAAATACCAGATTCTCCCCTTGAAGAATCAATCAGACCTACCTATCCAACTGAAGATATGTCTGTAACCGAGCATGCCAGCTTATGGAACCTGCTTTTACGTGAAATAAGACAAACCACCTTTTCCTCGTAGGTTGCAAAGCATCGAAGCCCAAATCATGGAAGAGGTCACCCTTTGACATTCCTTCAAAAATGTACAAATTCAAATCCTTTTATTTCGTGCTATTAAAGATGTTCCCATTTTGGAAAGCTATTAAAGAAGCCCTGCTTGAAGAAGCCTAGAGGGAAGAAAAGGGTCTCAACGGTTCATGTTTTAGGGAAATTGGCTGATATAATGTTGGGAAATGTAGTCATTCCAAAGTATATTGACCCTGGAAGTCCTGTAGTGCAGATACATATAAATGGCCAAGTTGTAAAAAATGTTTTTATTGATTTAGGTGCTGCCATTAATGTCATGACAAAGCATACTATGGACTCCTTGAATATTCCAAATATTAGGTCTACACCAACAGTTCTGTAGCTTGCAGATAGCTCCATAGTTAAACCTGATGGGATGGTGGAAGATGTAATTGTCACTCTTGAATCTTGGGAGTATCCTGCTGATTTCACAATATTATCAGTTAAGACAACTTTAGGAGGGTATCCAGTTATCCTTGGTAGACCATGGTTAGCAACTGCTGATGCTTTTATAGGATGTCGTTCTGGAGATATGACCATTTCTGATGGGCAGTCCATAAAGAAATTGGCTTTGTATCCACCTGCTAGACCTCAACCAGATTTGTCCCAACCTGTTTGGCCAGATGTGGGGGAAGAAACTGAAGAAGCCAATTTTTTGGCTCAATTAATGATGCTTCAAAATGATCCATTCTCACAACTTTAGAGTGAAGATGCTTTGCTTTTTCAAATTCTACAATTTAACCCTGATATGGGTAGTTCATCTGATCCAAGTAGTAGCCATCTTCAATGTTTCCTATAGCAACCAGATTTTGAGAGTTCATTGCCTAAACTTCCAGCAATTTTTCATAATTTTCTTCCACAAGAGGTACAAACACTACCTGTAGATTCTATGAGTAATCTCACTAAGCAGATAGAATTGTCTCTAGATCATTGTTTGAATGTCAATAGCAAGTTGTCACAGTCTCAAGAGGCTGACTTATTAAAAATGCTACAAGAACAGTATAAAGCTTTTGAATGGGAATATGGGGACATGCATGGAATAGATCCTCGAGTTTGTACTCATAGGATATATATCAAAGAAGATTGCTCACCAGTTAGACAACCTCAAAGAAGAGTAAATCCAACACTTAGAGAAATAGTGAAAAATGAACTTCAAAAGTTGTTTGATGCTGGTTTTATTTACCCAATCTCTGATAGTCAATGGGTTTCTCCATTAGTCATTGTCCCCAAGAAAGGAGGAAAATGGAGAGTGTGTGTAGATTACAGAGAATTGAACAATGCCACTAAAAAAGATCACTTTCCACTACCTTTTGTAGATTAAGTACTAGACTCACTGTCTGGCAAAAGATATTTTTCCTTTTTGGATGGTTACAGTGGATACAATCAGATAAAAATTGCCCCTGAGGATCAAGATAAGACCACTTTTACCTGTCCATGGAGAACATTTGCTTATTCAATCTTGCCTTTTGGTCTATGCAATGCGCCAGCAACCTTTCAGAGAGCAATAATTAGTATCTTTGTTGATATATCTCATGAATGTATGGAGATTTATATGGATGATTTCACTACCTATGGAGTCACATTTGAAGAAGCACTGGTGAATTTAAAAAAGGTATTGACAAGGTGCAGAGAGAAAAATTTGTCTCTAAACAGTGAAAAGTGTTTTCTAATGATGGAAGAAGGTATTGTTCTAGGTCATCATATTTCAAAAAATGGAATTCAGGTTGACCCTGCTAAAATTGAAGTAATTCAGAATTTACAAACTCTCGCAAAACAAAAAGATGTCAGAAGTTTCCTTGGCCATGCAGGGTATTATAGGAGGTTTATAAAAGATTTCAGTAAACTTTTCAGCCCACTTTATGCCTTGTTAACTAAGGATTCTCAATTTGAGTGGACGGAGGCCTGTGAAAAATTCTTCCTACAACTAAAGGACTTGCTTACTAAAGCCCCTGTTCTTCAAGGTCCAAAAAGGAATTTTCCTTTTCACATACATGCTGATGCATCTGATTTTGGCATAGGAGCAGTTCTGAGTCAAAAAGAAAATTCAATTGAGCATGCTATCTACTTTATCAGCAAGAACCTTCAAGGTCCTGAGCTCAACTATATTGTTACATAAAAGGAATTGCTTGCAGTAGTGTATGCTTTAAATAAATTTAGGCATTATGTCACAAGTTATCTGATATTTGTCCATACTGACCATGTAGCAATCAAGTATCTGATGATCAAACCTGTCATTTCTGGTAGATTGGCACGATGACTCTTGTTGTTACAAGAATTTGACATTACAATTATTGACAAACCAGGAAGAGCTAATGTTGTAGCTGACTTTTTATCAAGACTCCAATCAGCTGCACCTGTTGCACATGAGGTCATTGATGATAGGTTTCCTGATGAACACTTGTTTTCAATTGCTGCACATACTCCATGGTATGTAGACATTTCCAATTATCTAGCAGCAAATAGAATACCAGCTCACTTTTCCCCAAAAGAAAAGAAGTTGTTAATAGAGAAAAGTTTTAATTTTTCATGGATTGCAAATTGTCTGTTCTATACCAGACCTAATCAAGTAATACGAAGATGTGTAAAAGAAGATGAGACTTATGATATCTTGCATGCTTGCCATGATGAACCATGTGGGGGACATTTTGCAACAAAAAGAACAGCAATAAAGGTTCTTACAACAAGGTACTACTGGCCAACACTACACAAGGACGCTGTGGCCTATACAAGGAAGTGTGACAGATGCCAGCGTATGGGAAGACCAACTAAGTCAGATGAAATGCCACTATATCCGCAGGTCATAGTCACCCCTTTTGATAAATGGGGAATGGATCTTGTGGGACCAATTGATCCACCATCAAATGGTAAGTCATACATTCTAGTTTGCACAGACTATGTCACAAAATGGGTCGAGGTAAAAGCTATGACTCATGCTCAGGATAACAAAGTTGCTGACTTTCTATATGAACAAATTTTCACTAGATTTGGAGTCCCCAAAGAGCTTGTAACTGATCAGGGAGCTCAATTCACATCGAATCTGATCACTACACTAATGAATGACTATAAAATCAAACATAGGAAGTCCAGCCCCTATCATCCTCAAGCCAATGGTCAGGCGGAGGTAACAAATAGGGAAATTAAGGCGATCCTCACAAAGACAGTGCAGATCTATAGAAAAGATTGGAGCAATAGACTTACTGAAGCAGTTTGGGCCTATAGAACTACATGGAAGACAACAACTGGGTTTACACCTTTTGAGCTGCTTTATGGGAAAACAGCCATGCTGCCCATTGAATTTGAGCACAAAACTTTGAGGACAGCTCTTGAACTCAACATGGAAATATCTGCAGCACAGAAGGACCGTCTCCTGCAGCTAAACGCTTTGGAAAAAATGAGAAAAGCCACCCTGCAGCACACAGAAGTAATCCAACAACAAAGGAAGAAATGGCATGATCAACACATCAAAACCAAAAAAATTTCTGCTGGAGATTGGGCTCTGTTATATGATTCCAGATATCAAGAAAACCAGGGTAAGCTTACAACACACTGGCTTGGCCCCTATGAAGTTGAAAATGTGTTCGACAATGGAGCTGTATAGCTGGTGACAATTGATCCAATCCGTTTCAAATTGCTAGTTAATGGCCACCGACTCCGGTTGTACCATAAACCAGTCTCAAAGGAAGAATTCATGCAGCAGTTCGTTCAGGTTCCTCACGCTACTCTTCCTGCAGCTGAAGGCTTTAGCCTTTCTGTTGTAGCGTTACCTTAATGTTCAAAAAAGCATGCCCATAATAAAGGTTTTCTTTTTAAAACGAAAACCCCTTTTTCTCCATTTTCATTTATCGCCCCTATCTCACTTCTTTATCTTCCATCCATACCATCCGTTCAACTCATCCACTCACGTCACCCATCCACTTCGTCCATCCGCATCAACCTTAATTAAGATATCTTTCCCACTTGTCAATTCGTGAAAATGACGTCATCTTTCTTCACTCGTACGTGCAATTATCAAGGTACGCCATATCTTTTCTTATCGCATATTTGATTTATTTCATTCCATTCATTTACTGATATGCATGTACCAGTCATTATTACCTGAATATCTACCTGTTCTTTAGTACATGTGAGGACACATGTCATACTTTAAGTAGGGGGCAGTGATGAGCTTAAAATATGCTCATAATTTGGATGTTATGCTAAACTTTTAAATGACTTTACTTTTGTTATTTCATGGCTGTTTAAACTTTGTTGAAACTTTTTATTGGGATATCCTGTAGCAAGATACTTTCATATTCATGCAGCTCATTATGTTGACTTGATTGCATTTATTTCCCCCATTGACTCCTTAAAATGACTGGTATATCGTATACAGCTTTTGAATGATGAAGTAGATTTAAAATTTGTGATTAATGAATAGATATCATGTATGTGCCATACGCCTTTTCTTTCGCATCTGTACCTTTTGTTTCGCAGGTTGTTGAAGAATGATCGAGTCAAGCGCAGCCGATCTCAGCCTTGCAATAAAGTCCATTTCCTGCACGACTTCAAGGAAGCTCCGGTGAAGACTCTTTGATCGAAACCATGGGAAATAATTTTAATGACAGTCAATCTGGAAAGAGTGGAGTGCTAGATTCTCTCTAGATCGGGTTGAACGCATAAATTCATTATGAAGTTTTTTCCTTGATTCGGGGATATACTTTACTTCCACGTCTTTCTTTGATAGGGTTAGTTAGTTAGTTGCTCTCCTGTTTTTAAATAAAGTTCTCCTCCTGCGCGAGAGAGACAGAGAGATGATAGTTAGAAAAAGATAGAAGTATAGTGGTAACAGATATCATGTAAGAATCAGTATGATAATGAGAAACAGAATCTGGATGATCAAAGATAGAGTTTGTTGTTAGTTTCCACATCAACAAAGCAATGTATACCATTCTGTTTTCATGAATAAAGTTCGATGAAGTTCTGATTTTAGCATCTGTGTAATGGTTAGATGCTTGCTAAGGGGGCCCACTTAGTAAGTATCTATAGCTAGCTAGTTAGTTGTTCTTTTCTGTTGATCTTCAGGTAGCTTTCATCTTTGAAGTTTTTATACAAACTCAGTCTTGTACTGCTCCTGCAGCATAGAGAATCCATCCATGTGCCTGTTCCTACAGCATAAGGCCAGTTCATGGTTTGTGCTTCAGTCGTAGCTATTATGATTTCTGTTTTAATCAAAGCATAGTTGAGTTAAAGAACTTTGCATTACCTTCTTGTAGTGTGGATAGAATTCCTTTCCAGTATTCATTTCTGCTAAGATTTGACCAAAACTAGTTCTTAGTGCATATATTTTTTCGCGCCATTTAAAGTATACGTCCCCTAGTTTGACAAGTAAATGAACGTCCATAGAGAGATATAAGTCACCTGTTGGAATGTCCAATTCCCAGGAAAGGTTTTACTATGATTTTTATATCCTTTTGTGGGCGCGGCCAGTTAGTGCAGGTCATAGTTTGTGTCAAAATTTGTAGATGGCTTATGGTTGTGAATTCATTTTCCTTCTATAAGTCTGAACATTATGACCTTATTATGAAATATTATGAAATGGAATATAAGAGTAAGCTGTGGAATCCTCTCTTTTAAAGTTTTCAGTCATTATAAGCAAAGTGTTGAAGTTCTAAATTTCATAGTCCTATTTTCAATTAGGTGCATCACCATAGGAACAAATTATCTTGTTTTTATGCATATATTTCTTCCTTTTTCCTCATCAGTCAATAGTTTAGCCGACACCAATAGGAAGTTGGCCTTTTCCGGAGGTTAACCTCTACAAACAAGTAAATCACAGCTTAGAGGTTTTCCCATGTTACACTGAGGTGTTGAACCTTAGGTTTAACATGGTGCAATTTCAATTGTTAACAATTTCAGCACGCCTGGTGGGACAAGTTCCATGTTATATTGTTGGTTTGGTATGCAACCAGCAAGTTTCAGACTTTGCAGAAGTCATTTTAGTATACTTGGTGACTTTGTGAAGTGAAAGAACGACAGAGTTAGTGTTGTCACAGCTTATGAGAAGAGTACAAACATGAAGTTCCAGAGAATTTTAGTTTTTGTAGCTATCACCACCCAGAAGACAAGGTAGAGCAGAAAAAAGAGTACCTCCTTCTAAGAGAGTATAGTCTACACCACTTGGTGTTAGATCAGAAGTTACATTTTCACCATCAAGGAGGAGAGGAAGACCATCTAAAAAAATAGACTGAGAATCATTCAGCCTCGCCTAGCGTTAGAATAGAAAGGTCTCCTTTAAGCAGTCCAATTGCATTTGCTAGTCATATATTTTCAAATTCTATTGTTACAGCAAGTTCATCAACTATTGTTTTTACAAATTTAAATCCACCTCAGCCACCTCTAATGGCTGCTCCCAGAAATCAGCCTTTTGTGCCATTTAATGGAGGCAATCCATTAAATTTGGCATAGCATAATGACATTCCAGTGGCAGCTTTGAAGAGTTTTCCAATTTTCACTGGGGAAGATCAAACTACCCCGATTGAACATATACGAGATGTTGCTTCATTATGTGGAGTCCATCACATAATTCAAGAGGATGTTGCTGTGAGATTGCTAATTGCTTCACTAAAAGGAAAAGTGTTGCAATGGTATAGGGTTTTAGCAGTAGGCTCAATCTCAACTTGGGATGAATTTGGAGACACGTTGCATAAATTGTTTCAAGATAAGTCAGATAACTTGTCTTTGGTAGAACAACTTACAACTATAAAGAGAGCCCCTTAGGAGCAAATGATGGATTTCAATTTTCGTTTTCAAAGAAAATGGGATAGGATTCCTACTACGGTGAGGCCTTCACCTGAATATGTCTTTCTATATTATCTTAGAGCTATAAATAGGGATATTTTAGTTTTAATACAGTCAGTGGGAGGAGTGTCCTTGCCAGATGCTTATGAAGTAGCAATCAGAGCTGAAAACAACCTAATACAAGCTGGTAAACTTGCTCCTAGGCCACCAATGCCTATATTTCCAGACATTCATTTGAATATCCCTTTGCAGATACCATCTTTTGCACCTTTTCCACCTATTCCAGCAGTATCAACTGTTGTCCTAGCTACTGTAACACAAGAAACTGTTGTTTCAAGATCTACAAATGAGTTACAAGAGATCAAAAGTTTATTATAGACTTTTGGTAATAAGCTTGTGAGCTTGGAAAAGCAACAAGCATATAACAGGCCTTATCAACAGTAGAATTCAGGTCAGCAACAACAATATCAAGGTAATAGATAGGCTTATCAGGGCAACTACCAAGGCCCAAGATAGAATGTAAACACAAGACCTTTTCAGGCTTATGCTCTAGCACCTGTTAGTACAGTTAAGGATCTTGTCCCTATTCAAAACAACTTAGCAGTAGATTATGAGTGGTGCTACCCTTGTAACCAACCTCACAATCAGGCTACTTGCTCAAACAGACTCATTAATTAGGCACTTATGGTAGATAGAATTCCTCAAGTTCATAGCAGAATGCACTCAATGATGCATCTCCACAACACCAAGAAACTACCCTACTTAACTGGCAAGGCATAGAATTATGTGAATTGAATGTAGATAATTCTCCAATTGCAGCTAACACAAGGGCAAAGAAAAGAGCTTTCGAGCTTGATCAAGTAGCTGATAAAGGAAAAGCAACAGTTGTAGAACCATCTACATCTCAAGTGACTCGCATTTTGTAAAGAAATCAGAAACTCCCAGTCAAGGAGTAGCCACACTTGCAAGCTAATCATGCTGGCATAAAGGTACATCATAAAGTAAACCCAACTGCATCCTATAATATTATTGATAGTATGAATAAGATGAATGTAACGATGTTTATGTGGGATTCATTAGCTATTCCAGGTCAAAAAGATATGTTATAGTCAGCCTTGTCAAACTTAAAAATGTCTAATGAATCTAAGTCTCCAATAGGTCAAGTTAGAACTGTCTTGACAAATAATCCTCAAGGAAATTATAAACAGCCCAGCAAAGAGGTCGAAAAAGAAGTTAAACCTCCTCCATTTTACGTATTTGTAATCATAGGTGATAAGTTAGTTCATAACTGTATGGTAGACAGTGGAGCTAGTAGCTCAGTAATGCCAAAGCAAATTGCTGACAAGCTTGGACTAAAGTATCATCCTTTAGAGAAATGAGTGATTCAATTGGATGGTACTTCTGTTAATACATTGGGTGCTATTAAAGATTTGAGTCTTACCCTTCATGCTTGTCTGAATTTTTCAGTTCCTTAGGACATATGTGTCATAGATCCCCCACCTTTCTTTTCTTTGTGCCTCTCAAGAGACTTTACAACTAAGATAGGTGGTTGTGTCAGCTGATTGGTCACATATGTTGTTTAGAACAAGATACAGAACTAAAGTTACCATTAAATCTGAAAAGTTGGCTAAAGATCACATTGAGCCATATAACTCAAGTCCTATCAATGCTGTTCCTATTGCTACAGACACAAATTGTGTCATTTTTACTGACAATGAACTGGCTACCGCTCAAGAAATTCAAGCAAAAGTTGTTCCTGATGTGTTGCTACATGAATGGGCAGCTGAAAATGTGTTGGACAGTCATGTAGATTTTATTCAAGATGTCGGTATGGGTAATTATGTGATGCGTGAACCTGATGCAGAGGTTCCAAACCTTGAAAAGGGTACAGATCAGTTGTTGCAATAACGAAGTGAACTTTGGGAAAATGCTTCTGCTGGATGGTTCCGTATAAATGAATGGGAGCAGTGGAGGTGTAATGTTGTGTTTTCTCCACGTGGTGATAAGTACTTTTCAACCTTTCATTTTTCTTTGCAGTTCTAATAACAAGCAAGTATGAAGTGACTCATCCAAGGCCTCAAGTAAGGAAAAGAGGAATCGACTATTTGAAGGTCTATGGAGACAGTGAATTGATAGTTAATTAGGTCAGGGGGGTCAATGTTGCCAGGAATGATGCTTTGAAGTCTTACAAAAATAGAGTATGGAACATAATTGAAGAATTTAATGCCTTCAATCTGATTTCTATTCCACGAAATCAGAATAAGCATGCTGATAGACTTGCAACAATTGGAGAACAGTTTGAAATCCCAGGCGATATCAAAAAAGATAAAATACAACAGTATGTCAAGGTGGTTATTAGGCCATCAATTCCTGATAACAACATTAACTGGCAGGTATTTGAAAGTGATGAGCAGATTTTAACCTTTCTACTCCAGGAAGATCAATTTTCTGTAGTGAACCAGGAAAAGATTAAACAACAGTATGATGATCAAGTGATACAACTGAAGACAAATAAACTTCCCAAAGGGCTAGTTACCTTGAAATACATATTCAATTCTGATGATCAGCTTAAGAAGAACACAGTCAGCATTCAAGTCAAAGAAGATCATTATGAGGAAGTTGAAATATTTCAGGGTAAGCTTCTCAAATTAGGTAAAATTTGTTCAACTGAAGATAAGAGAGCTTTCATTGTTTTATGCCAAGAGTATCAAGATGTTTTTGCTTGGCAATATTCTATTTTAAAAGGGTTTGATCCTCATATTGCACAACATACAATTGAGTTAGAACCTGGTGCCAAGCCTATTAGACAAAAACAGAGACCCTTGAACTCCAATCTCGAACCTTTAATGGTCAAGGAGTTGACCAAGTTAGTCGAGGGAGGTATTGTATTTCCAATTAAGCACACATCTTGGGTTTCTAACCTTGTTCTGGTTAGAAAAAAGAACGGTGAGATAAGATTGTGT
>VDFB02381897.1:0-12176 GCA_007258455.2 Sequoia sempervirens | reverse complement strand
CCCACCTCAGCATAGCATTTGACCCTTCGAACACGTGTCACTTCTTCGCAATCTTTCGGCAGCTAAAGGAGGAGTTCTCATTCGGGCCGCGACGTGCTGCCGCGTGCCTTTCACTGATCATCGAAGCAGGCTGTGGGCTGGCAAAGCGGGTTTGTGTTATCAGGCGCTGGTCATCATAGTTCTTTGAGGCGGTAGATGGCACTTGTCGCCTCGAGGCTTGGTTCGAACCGCTACCATCATTACAAAGGGCATGCCTGCAACCAATCAACTGGATGCTAGGTTCTAACTGATTGCTGTTATAACGGCATTGGGAATGTTCTGATTCGGGCATCATTGCAGGAGATTGGGAATCTTTTCTGTTACAGCTTCCAAAGCGGTGGGAATTTTTTCTCTCCAGCTATATATACTCTCTCTGTCAAGAAGATAAGGGTCCAAGATTTTAGAAAGAATACTGGTTTTTAGCAAGAGACACCAGGCCTCTTTTGCATGTTTATTCACAAGAAACTTTTAGACTGTGCCTATTATTCGGCCTTTCTGTTTTCATGTTTTGTTTAAACTATAAACTGTGCTTCTTATGGTCTTAAGCATTTCATTTGAAGGGACTTCTATGCATTGAATACAAACTTGCTTACCTAAACCATGTCTTAATGACTCTTCTTAGCAGTAAGAATGTATGCGATACTTTTATGTCAATTAAATGAATTGTTTATGCTATAGCTTTAAGTTTCTGATGTTTTGGAACATAGCAATAACATTCAGGCCCTTAAGTCTATGATTTATCGTGCCTATCAGAAAGCTTTGGCGTATCGCCTTAGATTTAAATTTGCTTTATTATATCTGCTTCCTTTTCCCTTTCCAAAAACCCATTATAGAAGAAGTCGGCTTCTTTAAAACCCGGAGGTCACTCAGTTCGGCGCAAAGGGGTCCCTCTTGAACTGAGTTTCCCATAAGGCACTGTTACCTCGTCAAATTTTGGGGTCAACAGTTTTACCCTTTTTCTGGCACGCCCGGTGGGACCCAAACTAATGAAATTGTCTTAAAGAGGGGTGTATGAGCCATCGGCCTGTAACTAGATCCCAGACTGAAAATAACCCAGGTTTACTAGTGCCTCCATTAGGGACAGTACAAGCCGCAAATCAGTTAGCAACAGTTCCATTCCCACCACCCTTTCCTCTCACCATGTTGCCGGCCGCGAACATAAATTATGTGGCATGGGATGCTGGAAGTCCCCTGGTAGCTCCGGTAGCGCCTGCCGTCTGGGGCGCTATCCCGGTTTCAGCCCTGAAAGCTCTTCCTAAATTCTCCGGAGATAACACAAAAACTCCAGCAGAGCATTTGCAGGATGTAGCGGATGTATGTCTGGTACACGGTATCACAGCGCAGAATGTAGCCCTGAGGCTCCTTGCTGCATCCTTCAAAGGCAAAGCTCTGGATTGGTACCGAACATTGACTCTTAACAGCATTCGCACTTGGGATGACCTCAGAGATCTATTCTATGAAAGGTTTTCAAATGACGAAGATCGTTCTTCGCTATATTATCAACTATCCGTTATCAAACGAGCACCCCAGGAGGCTCTGACGGACTTCAATGCCCGATTTCACTCAAGTTGGCAGAGGATTCCTGTAACTATCCGCCCGACTCCGGAATTGGCGTTCATGTTTTATCTGAAGTCCATCAATCCTGACATTTCTATGATGATCAAGTCTTTGGGAGGAGCCACTTTACCAGATGCATATGCCACCGCTATCAAAGCAGAGAATCACTTAATAGACTGCGAGAAATTTCCTCCTCGACCTGTTATGCTGATATTTCCTGAGATATCGGACGTAGCACAAGAGGTTGCGTCAACAAGTGCGCCAGCGACTCCCCAGTCAGTGTATTCATATACAGCCGCTCTTGAAAATTTGGCCTCTACATCGGGTCCTCCAAAAGATGAGATGGGTGACCTCAAGGAGATGTTGCAGACTATGGCGAACGATATAACAACTCTCAAGGGGAACCAAGCAATTCCTCCACGACCTGCATATCAGAACTATCAAGGTGGGCGGCCTACCTATCATCAAAATCAATATCAGAATGCGCCTCGCACTAACTCACCAGCGGCGGCTATAAACCAAATCGTTCCGGTGCCTACACCGCTGGCAGGTGCGTCGCCAAGTTCTAGTAGAGTTGACTGCGGGACAGAACAATCTTATTGATGACATCAATCCATGGTGCTTCCCTTGCAATGATGCACATATGCCCCGAAATTGTCCGCATGGCAACTTACAACAAAGGATAGCAGAGCAACGTAGTCAAGGTGTTGCGACAGAGAATGGAGAATACATATACGCCTCGGCAATGGAGAACGTGGTCCTTACCGCGCAAATATAGGGAATGTCCTTAGAGCAAGAGTTCGATATTGTTCCTGATCATGCACTCTTCTCATGGATGGAAGACGAGGAAATGGTGTTTGCAAATGACTCGCCCACAGCCGAAACGCCGCGGGTATAGTCCGACTATAACACACGCTCCAAGAGGAGATACACCGGTGAGCCCATTGTCTCGCTTTCAGACAACCCGCAATGCAAAGACGTTTCGGATCAAATTCCTGGCACACCGACCATCTCTTTGTCTTCTCAACCACAGAAGGAAATCATTATAACAAAAGCAAAGGAGCAGAAATATCTGAGCTCCTCACCTTTTAATGTGGTGGAGCAGTTGAAGAAATCACCCGCTAATGTGTCTTTATGGGACATTCTAGCTATCCCGGAACAGAAAACTATACTCCAAAAGGTGCTTCAGCAACAGATGGACCCAGCACTAACCGAGCCTCCGGCCAGTACCGAGGCGGTTTATCAAATGCCACGGGCTAAGGTTGTTACAGACAAAGCAAAGGAATCCCATACGGAAGGCGGAGGTAGGCCAAAACCTCAACCCTTCTTCTTGACCCTCATTGTAGGGGAAAAGCTATTACACAACGCTATGATTGATTCTGGTGCTAGTACAACAGTTATGCCAAAACTGATAGCCGAAGCCTTGGGACTCAGCTACGAACCTATGAAGAAAGGGGTGATGCAGCTAGATGGAAATAAGGTAGATACTGTGGGTGTCATCAAAGCACTTCCGCTAACTCTATTTTCCTGTCCAAGTATCACGGTCCCGCAAGATACAGTGATCATAGATGTTCCACCAATGTTTGGTCTTTGTCTTTCTCGAGAGTTTACATCGAAGGTGGGCGGATATTTGTCTTTAGATTGGTCACATCTAATACTTAGGACCAAACATGGCGCAAAGATGAAGATAGAATCGGAGGCTCTGCATTCTGAACATGTGGCGAATGAGGCCCTGATCAATTTTGAAGCCGCACATACATCCGTCACCAAGTAGGAAAAGTACAATGTCGAACTGCTAGAAGAGGAGGAGGTGAGCGGAGACCGAAGTGATAAGGAAGATGCTCTGTTGAGTGAACATATAAACAATGATCCTTTCGGGAATTATCATGCTACTGGACTGGGCACATATGTGATCTATGATGAAGACCAATTTCTCCCAAAGGTTGTCAAAGAACCCGACAATGACCAAGCAAGTGAGCTGTGGACATTGTATTTTGACGGAGCAAGGAGCAAGGTTGGAGCTAGAGCAAGGGTATGTCTAATATCCCCACAGAATGAAAAGTTGTTGAGGTCTTTCCGATTCCAATTCGCCTGTTCAAATAACGAGGCTAAATATGAAGGGCTAGTCCAAGGCCTAAGCCTAGCAGAACGAATGGGTATCAAGCAATTGATTGTGTTCAGAGATTCCGAACTAGTAGTTAATCAGGTCCGAGGAATTTCTGCAGCAAAGAATATCCGCATGAGATCCTATCGGCATCGAATCTGGGACCTTGTAGAAAGTTTTGAAGCCTTCAACATCCTGACCATTCCCCGAGCACAAAATGGCGATGCAGATCACATGGCAGTAATCGGTGCTCAGTTTGATCCTGTCTCCGACTTGCTTCGGAACAAATATTCAGTGCGAGTGCTTGTTCGACCAGCAATACCCGACAATGACCAAAGTTGGCAAGTCTTTGAGAGCGATAAACACATCGCCTCGTTTATTCAACACTCAGGGGAATTTGCTGATCAACTCCAACCAAAGATCGCTGAGGCCTACGAAGGACAAATTATGCAGCTAAAGTCAAATAAGCTTCCGAAAGGATTGGTTACTCTCGAAAAAAATTTCGATTGTAGTGACGCCCGAAATGATAAACGGAAATTCGTGGTAGACAAAAGCGATTATGAGAATCTTCGGGTTTCCGACGGCAAAAATCTCAGAGTCGGAAAAGATGTCTCACAACAAGAAAGAGAGAGACTTATCGGTTTCTGCGGAAAATATGGAGTTGTGGCCTGGTCTTACGATGATCTGGAAGGTTATGATCCTGGCATCATCCAACATACTATTGAGCTAACAGAAGGTGCGAAACCAGTCCGACAAAAGCAGCAGCCAGTCAACCCTAAAGTTGAAGCCTTGATGGCACAAGAGCTAACCAAGCTCATTGAGTCATGCATTGTCTTCCCAATCAAACATAGTACTTGGGTATCAAACCTGGTGCCAGTCCGAAAGAAGAATGGTGATATCCGCTTATGCGTGGATTTTCGAGACCTGAACAGAGCATCTCTGAAAGACCACTATCCGTTGCCCTCTATGGAATCAATCCTCCAAACTGTCGCAGGATCGGAAATGTTCTCTCTGCTGGATGGCTTCTCTGGCTATAACCAGATCTGAGTAAAAGAAGAAGATCAGCACAAGACTACGTTCACCACCAAGTGGGGGACATTTGCATATGCTAAAATGCCTTTCGGTTTATCTAATGCAGGGGCAACTTTCCAGAGAGCTATGGACGTCGCATTTAGCGAACTGATCAATAAGTTTATCCTAATCTATTTGGATGACCTTACTGTGTTTTCTAAATCTAAAGATGATCATTTCGATCATCTGGAGTTGGTTTTTCAAAAGTGCCAGGAGTTCGGGATTTCCCTAAATCCAAAGAAATGTGTATTCGGAGTACCTCAGGGTAAACTCTTAGGGCATGTTGTGTCTAAGGAAGGTATTTCTATTGACCCCGAACGAGTAAGGGCTATAAGGGAGCTTCCCCTTCCAGTAAATAAGAAAGGTGTCCAGTCTTTTCTGGGCAAAGTAAATTTTGTCAGCAAATTTATTTCCGATTTTGCGGAATAATTAGGCCGATCACCCTAATGCTGAAAAAGGATCAAGCTTTCAAGTGGACAACAGAGGCTCGGGGGGCATTTGAAAAGGTCAAGGAAGCGATCTCCTCAGCCCCGGTGTTAATCAATCCAGATCAACACAAAGATTTTATAATGTATGCCTTCAGTAGTAAGTCCAGTATCGCTACTGTTCTGACTCAAAAGGATAGAGAAGGAAAGGGAGAGCATCCAGTTGCGTTCTATTCCCGAACCTTAAAGGATTATGAGGCGAATTATAACTTCGTTGAAAGACAGGCTTTCGCAATAGTAAAGGGACTTAAAAAGTTCCGCCATCTAATTTCCTGCAACAAAGTTCTGGTATATGTCGCACATTCTAGTGTGCGGGAATACATCATGGAGGGAGAGATCACAGAAAAAAGGGCTAATTGGATCACCAAGATCCTAGAGTATGACATCGAGGTCAGGCCTACCAAGACTGTCAAAGGCAGAGGACTGTGTGAGTATATGGCACGGGACGAGGAGATGCCTGCTAAAGAGGAACAGCCAGAGCTTGTCCTGATAAATGGATCGGGATCGGAGGATGATTGGCTGAAAGATAGAACGAACTTCATGCGAACCGAAAGTATCCGCTAGGCCTCTCATCCCAAAAAAGAAGGTATTACCGCCTTCAGAATTGCGGATACATGCTGATAGAAGGAGTTCTTTTCAAAAGGAATTTTAATGGTGTGCTCCTACGATGCGTTACTTTGGGGGAGGCACAGAGGATCCTCGACGCATTTCACAATAGCGACGATGGCGGACATTTCTCCGCTAAAACTACCGCCATCAAGGTCCTACGGGCTGGATATTATTGGCCTACACTTTTCAATGATTCCTACTCTCTGGTAAAAACTTGTAAAAAATGTCAGTTCTTCTCCGACAGAAGGAAGAATTCAGCAATGCCCCTCAAACCTATTGTGGCGGATGAACCATTTGCGCAATGGGGCCTGGACTTTATCAGAATGATCAACCCGGTTTCTAGTGCCGGACATAAATGGATTCTGACTGCTACAGACTACTTCACAAGGTGGGCGGAGGCTATTCCCCTTAAGGAGGCGACGGAAGCAGAGATTGTGGACTTCCTCGAGGCTCTGGTGACAAGGTTCGGCCCTCCGAAGACAATCATTTCGGACAATGCTAGAGCATTTGTAGGCACAAAGGTATGTCACTTTGCATTAAAAAATGGCATATTCCTTAAAACATCATCAAACTATTATCCACAGGGAAATGGCCTAGCCGAGTCGACAAACAAAAGTTTAGTCCGACTCCTCAAAAAGGTTGGCTCAGAACACCAGAGGGAATGGCATAAAAATCTCCGAAAAGCACTCTGGGCTAACCGCATAACTCCTAAACAAGTCCTCAAGACTTCGCCCTATGAGCTAGTATATGGGAAAGAAGCGCTGTTACCTATCTCTATGGAGATCCCGGCGATACAGTTATTGAAATCTCTTGAGATAGAACTAAATGATGCCATGGAGGTTCGGCTTGCCGAACTACTGGAAGTACAAGAAAAAAGGGAGAATTCCCTAATAGCGATGACAAACCGTCAACAGGTGGTCAAACGGTGGTTTGACAAAAAGGCTTCCGACCAAGGCCTAAAAAGTGGAGACTTAGTGCTGAAATATGACAGCAGGGCCGCAAAGCCAGGTCAGCACGGTAAGTTTGATAGCCTATGGGAGGGACCCTTCAAAATCATTCGGTGCATGCAACACAATGCTTTTGAGCTGGAAAACATGGAACAGGAGCCGTTAGGAATCCCCGTCAATGGGATTCATCTGAAGTTATTCCATTAGGCAAAATGCTCTACCCTGTACAGTTGTAAATAACGCTTTTGTTTCCTTTCCTGTTTTTGGCCTATTCTTTTGCTAGTCAGTTGTCTTGTTACGCATTTGCTCATCGTCATTAGCGGGTAAAACACCGGAATTTCTTAAGTACAAAATATACTCATAAACGGAGAAAAAGCACGAAAGATTTGCAAACCCAGAAAAATTAAACACAGAAGCAAAGGGAGCATAGTTTTCTTTTAAAAAGAGAGACGTATATATTTATATATATATGTTCCTGGGTTACAAAATGGCATGAATGTCGATTTTTCAAAATGTACAAGTATTAGAACATACTATATATACAGCGGCCTTTTATCAGGCTTATCTAAAGCAAGTATGTTATATCAGCAGGCAGGAAGGCAAGGGGTTTATCTATCCACATGAATGGCTGGCAGCAACCGATGCATTCACCGCAGCGTTCACCTCTTCCTCGTCCACAGGCTCCTCGACAGCACTAGCAGCATCATTCAACAAGGCCGTAGTCGATGGTGGATACACCAGGTCCCTGAAGTTGGTATACCATTCTACGTCATAGAAGGGTATCACGTTGTAGCTCCTGAATAGGAAGTGTAGGGCTTGGGTAACCCTTTGCTGATGCTGGCCATGGGTCTGCAGGCGGAATCCGCTAAGAAATGGTAGCCAAGCCACAACAGCTTCTTCTTCAATATAGCGACATAGGTCGCTGGCTGATGGCAGACCTATCCCATACGCGGCGTGTGTGACAACCTCGCCAAGCCCGTTCAGGTACTTCTTCGGGAAGATCTCCTTGACCAGCTTCAAGATAAGAGGCCGGGGGACGCAAATGTCCAGCATGGACGCTACAAAGTGCGAACACACGTCGGTGTTCACCCTATGCTTGTCTTCATATTCAACGCAGTCCTTGCCTAGGACCCACTTCATGGCTACCAGAGCAAGAGAGTGCTTGTTCTTCGTCATTCTTTTGAGCCTTCTGGTAGAGATCTCGCCTACAAACGCCGTCTGTGATTTGAATGAGGTAAGACGAATTGGGGTATCCATTTCCCCTGACACTATCCCTAAGACTGCTGAAATAACGCCGAGTCGGCTCACCACCTAACCTATGAAAAGACTTGCAAAGCAATCTGCTACTGACCTATCACTCCAAAAAGCTAAGTATGTTTGCTTGCTTTCCACTGGGCTATTTATAGAAAAATTGACAAGACATATGCCAATCCGCCTGTAAGAAACGTGATGTATACTGGCTGCAATCTCAAAGGCCGAGTCTGCATTTGCTCACGTTTTGGGCTGATACATGCACGATAGCACGGCTCTAGACATGCTTAATTAAATGGAGTTAATTAAGTAAGCATTAAAAAGGTGGCACTTGTTGGTGAAGGGACGTATGGCCGTATGCAATTGTGTCATATCTCAAACGCATCCCGGAACCCAAGGCAATCCTCGTATCTTTTCAGGCCGTGATCGTTTGCTTGGCGTAATCATTCTGGCCAGATATTAAATGCCGGTACATGCTAACGCAAGGTGAGAAAGCCAGTTGCAGGCTCATTTTCCAAGGAGATCAGGGCGTATCACACAAGCTTTTGAAAGCAATAATGAAATCTGGCCGCCTCGGAGTAGCAATCAGTTCGTCTTGCATGAAGTTGCCAGGTTAACGGTACATGCCGAATTAAATGCAAAAGGCCTGCTTTCGCCTACCACCTTTGGAAAGTTGCTATTATTGCATGAAAACGCTTGGTTTTTCAAAGTCTTTTCACAAAAGCTAAGGAGGGTGCAAAGTGTTTTCTGTCTGTATATCCAGCACAGTGTATTCACAAGCCAAGAAGCTTACAAGTTCTGCAACGAAAGAAAGATGTCGGAATCTTCAGCTCAGTCGATACAAGAAGAGATCAGCCAGGACCTGTTTATGGCTATTCGTTCCTCGGATGAGGTATACGTGTTTGACGATGTAGCATATGCAACTCCAGGTATACCCGCGAAGACAAGAAGAGCAAACACAGAGGAGCTAGAGAGACCGAAAGAGTGGAATAACCCGAAAAAGGTTATGGAAAAGTGGGCTAATATCTACGACCCAAAGCTTGCCAAGAACCCTAAATCTCTCAGAGAGGCAGCTTGTGCAAGGTTATCAGCGTCAAAGGTAGACCAAGCCATGACAAACAGAGTCTGGCTTAGCGGTCTTCCACAATACATGGTCCCACTGGTGCACTATTGCCCGGAGGTGGTCGACGCGGCTGTTCAACGCTACAACCCAGATACCCACTGCATTGAAGGTCGCAATTTAAGGGTTTAGATCAACCTAGAGGCCATCTGACATATGTTATGTATCCCTAATCCCAAAAGGAGAAAGGAGAATATCGAGCATTTCCGCCCAAGCAAAGGGGAAAAAATATGGAAAAAGATGAAAACCAGCTCCGAGTTCTTGCTAGAAGAAACTAATAAGAAGGGTGTTGCCTCCGCTAAGGCACCGAGTATCCCATTATCGCGTGGTTCATTCCGCGATGACCTCCAGGACCCCATCTCCATGCTGGCATTTGTTTGTGGCCGAGACTCCGATGAAAAGATTGAGGCTTTTCAGCTAGGCCCTGCGATGCAGTTTCGCAAACAGCGTGAACATTTCTGGTATGATTTCGCTCAGTTCATGGTTGAAGAAATGATACAGCAAATAGAGAATTATCAGGCAGAGAAGAAATTTTGATTTCTTTCCTACCTGGTCCACATGTTCCTGCACCAGAATCCGGATTTCTTTGCCCGGTTTGTCCCTCTATCAATTTTTGATGAGCAGAACAAAAGAAAGCCGGTGTCTACATGGACACCCTACCTTTCCGCAACATATGACTATTATGCCTTCGCGGACTATTTCATAGCCCCGGTCCTGAATGATTTGATCGGAGAAGGTGATATTGTCCGGCTTAACATTGAGCAGACTGGATTTCTGCAAAGCTACAACCCCGCTTGTGACTGGTTCTTGGGCAAGGATTTCACAATCCTTCGAATGCGGGGCTTTATTGGTAAGCCTTTCCTGCTCCCGGCCTGCGTCACCGATAGAGTGCTCACGCTGGAGGTTTTCCGGAAGGTGTGCATCGTTGATTTCATGTTCTGTAGCCGCGATAGTGTCAAAAAGAAGGGATTCTTCACTTGCCCGAAGAGTTTCAAATCAATAACGCTTGTTAAAAAGCAATCGCACGAGTTGCTAGAGCACAAACTGGCATAGCTAGGGTTGGTACTAGTAAACGATAAGTGGGATTACAACCCTTTCAATGATCTACCCGAGCCACACATGAATGTTACACATGTTCCCCGACCATACTGGGAGAAGCGGCGTAATTGCCGGACTGATAAAGATGAAAATTTTGTTGAGTTAGCACAAGTCCCTACGCCGGATACCAGGGGCCTATGGCACAAGTTCTACTTTCTAGTGGCTGTGGCCAGGGACAACCTTCTGATGGAGCGCACCATGTATAACAAATTGAAAGTGGACGAGGAATGGGGCGACAAAAAAATAAGAGCTTTCTGGAGGTACCGCCAGGAAACAGCACAGTTGAAGGCTCCTTATAATCAAGTGAAGGAGGATCAAGAATTTGAAAGATGGTGGGATGAGGGCCATCCCAGCCCGATCTCTAGTGCTAACAGAAGCGAAGCAGAGGGATCTGAGGGGCAGGAGGAAGAAACGGCAGTATCAACGCAGGGAGGCGATGCCTCCGAGCACGCCGCCTATGTGGGCACTAATGTGTGCTTTAACATATCAAAGGGCTCGCTTACACGCACATGGACTACTAAACCAGTCAGACTAACACCTCAGCAAAAGGGTCCGACTGCCGAAGCTAGTGAGCGTCCGCCCGCGAAAAGGCAACGTACTGAAAATGTTATCGGGTCGGTTTCACATGAACCCGTCGGAGGAGAAGCACCCGATACTAGTCAAATGCCGGAGTTTACTGGCGAGTCCTGAATGATCCCGGAGCCACCGCCGACCAATCAGCAAGTACTTTTCGTTCCTTCCTCTCTTACATCTCATTCTTTCGCATCCGCCCCTGCTTTGTCCGCAACTCCTACCATTAGTCTGAGCCCTCTACCCTCTGCTTCTGGTCCAGCCTTTTCCGTTGGATTTGCCCAGTATTCACAAGCCCAACCATTTATAATTACTCCTCCGAGCATGCTTATGCCTGCTGCTGCCGCCCAGACTTTCCTCACCTCGCTTTCAGAAAATATTCCTCCTATTGGCCCCCACTCTTTTTTCGAGATGCTTACAGATCTCTTCCCATCGCAACAGGCCGATACATAGGCAGCAACTCCATTCCCTCGGCCAATGGGCCTTACAACTGAACCTCCAATTCAGCCGCTGCAAATGTTTAGCCCTGCTGAGAATCCTCAGGCCAGGCTGTGGAATGTGCCACACTTTTCCCCGCAAATGGTTACCCTCCAGAAAAAGAAAATGCGTGCACCTATGAAAGTCACCTATCCCTATGCCCTGCCTTCTGGTGTCCCTTTCACAGGTGGGCTGGTTTCATCACCAGCTGAGTTCATAGCACAGATAGATTGTGTAAAGGAGGCGTGTGCAAATAGAATGAGGCAACGTGAAATGGCGATGACAATGCCCCCTCACCGAAGCCGAGTACAAAGCTCGTGATGACGGCCCGCCAAGAATTAAAATTCTGTGTGTATGAAAAATAAGTGTGTAAAGGAACTGAAATGAAATATTCAAACACACCAATAAGACATTTAATAAAACAGAATATAAAAGGAGTAAAGAAGTGCAAACTCTATTCTGCTTCCATTGTCGTCCTATTGTCCTCTATCTTTAGTGTTTTTGTAGATTCCAGCCTTGTGTTCTCAGATTGTATGGCTAGGCTCAACAAACTGTCTTCCTAAAGAACGAGATTTTGATATGATATGCAAGATTAAGCTATGATGATGGTGATAAACTTGAAATTAAAATGATTGAATAAACTAAGTGCATAAACTCTACTTAATTGCCTATTACCAATGCTTGGATTCACATAGGTATTTATAGATTTTTCAAATGATTTTGATTGGCTGTCTTAATTAACGGTTGTGATAATTCCTGGTAGATCGAACGGTTGAAGAAAGATGAAACTGAAGGAGAGGATAGAAGAAACCTAAAATCAGATTTTTCTATTTTATTATGAAAGAGGA
>VDFB02381894.1:15000-22507 GCA_007258455.2 Sequoia sempervirens | reverse complement strand
AGCTCCTTCATGATTGCTAGAGGCATGATATTGGTGGAGGCACTAGAATCTATCATACAATTTTTGATCAACTTATCATTCACTTGCATGGTTACATCAAATGGGTCAATACGATTGGGGTTAGCATTTAAAGTGGTTCCTATGAATACTTCAAGCAACTCAATATGAATTCTTTTAGGTTCAATATGCTTCACCTGTTCCTTCTCCTTGTCACCAGGGAAATTCATCCCTTATCACCAATAGCAGGTGTACCAACAATAAGGGCTAATACCTTTTCCTTGTGTTTCTCTATCCTTATCATTCCTAACAAAGGAACTCTTACTTTGATTTGTGATAAGATCTGATTCATGTTGATAGCATTGTATTTTAGAACATCAAATCTTGATACATACTATTCTTTCTCTTTTCTTTGCTTGGAATCATATTTATTTTTTTGAACCATAGTAGCTCCTTTGCTCCCATGACCATTCTTTTCTTTCTCAAATTTGTCTTTGTCAGAGGAAGCCTCAGCCTAATTTTTAGTATCCTTAACCTCCTTTCCTTTGATTTTCTTTTTCTTTGTAAAACTCTTTCCTTTTAGAGTACCATCTCCTTTTATGAAGAGGCTGCCCAAATTACCTCGGTCCATGTTGACTATCCTATTCCTCAGATTGTCAAAACTTCTAGCCTATGCAATAGCGTTATCAGTTAGCAACCCGATCTCTTCATCTAAAGGCCTCCTTAGCCTCACATTTTCTCTTGATTCTAGATTATTCACCCTAGTAGTGTCATCATCTGATTATCCTTCCTCATCATCATTCATAACCATTCCAAACAACATGTTGGCACCATGATCCTCCCTTTGTGAATCATCACAATCATTATATGATTCACAGTTATCATCCAGGGATTAAGAAACCCTATACTGCAAAGAAGAATGTGGCAACTAACAAGGGTCACACCAAGGAGTATCATCCACAAAGTTTTCATTCCCTCTTTTCAAAGCATCGGGAGTCTCTTTGTTCTACACATTTCTCTAATTATTTTGAATAGGCCTACCATTATACCAGATGGTATTATATGGCTAATCTAAAATACTAGGCCTTCTTTCTTAACCTTGATAAGTTGGTTTATTGTGAGATAAGCCTCTATCATTTCTTGTTACCTTGTATGTCAACTCCTCAACGGTAGTCATCATTTTATCCATTTTTTCCCCATCATGAATCTTTTCATTTACATGCCCCTTAGGGTTCTTGAGAAGCTTTACATCTTCTCTCCTTCCTATTTTTCCTGGAGCTCTTCTATTTCTCTCAATGTGGATTACAACCGTGTATGCATCTCTTAGGGTTTGGGGGTTCTTATCCCTGAGAAGGTAACCCATTTTAGAATCAAAGGAATTGAGATATGTGACCAAACAAACATCTTCATTTAGTCTTAAATGCATTGGGAGCCTAGACATAGTCTTTTGGAATCTAATATTAAATTTTGCTACCATTTAATTTTTACCTTTAGCAATGTTATTGAATTCATTCAACATGAATCTTGGGTTTATTTTTTCACCATACTGCTCTCTAAAAACCCTCTAGGATTCTTCCCAAGATCCAACACTAGGCTTCAAGAGGCTCCTATACCAATCTCTTTGGTGCAGGAGCACCTAGTGTTGTTATGCCTCCAATAGGAAATATTGTAAAATTTGAATTATCATCATGTTATGCATGTAAAATGGTTATTTTTGGACCCATTCAAATGTATTTAAGTTACCATTAGGTTTATAGGAGGTCAATTTGAAAGTCTTTTGTTGCAAAAGATGCAAAAAAAATTTCAAAATTTCAAAATTGCAAGAAGTTGTAAAATCAAGAAGTTGAAGAGTCATCTTTGCAAAACCAGATGGTAGATCAGTTGTAACTGATGGGGCAGTCAAGAATATTGATGTAAACATCTATTTAGGGATTTTTGAAGGCGATCCAAGGATTGACACATTGTATCTTGAACAAATTTTACAATAAAAGTATTATGTTTTACACTTTCAACACTTTCTCCTTTTTTTTCAATCCTTGTATGGTTTGTACAGTATTTCATAGGCTATATTCTTGATTATATTTCATAGATTAAAGTATTAGATACTATTTGGAATTGTTTTTAAGGACTTGCATTAAGTTTAGAGTAATAAAGAGTAGATTTTCAAGAAACTGCCTGAAACCCTCAAATCAAGGGTTTTGAGAATCTAAATTGTATTTAGTAACCATTCCACCAATGTAGGCTTAGAAAATAAGTGGAATGGGTTAATGTAGGGTTTTTTAGTGTTTTTTCATATTGGAAAATAGAGGAGAAGTGAAGATACAAAGTTTTTGTTGCTGCTCCAAGTGATTTTCAATGTTTTCCATGCAAGAATGAGGCCTGCAAGTTATGATATGAAGAAATGATAGTGGCCAAGGCTAGGAGATAGTTTATCTAGCTTTTTCAAACCCAATTCAAGATGCTTGAAGCAAAAACTAGGTGCTTAGAGGTCTAGAATGTATACTTTCAATAAACCTTCACTATTTGAGCATAGTTATAAGCATTGAGCAAGGGTTTATGTTTTGTTGCTTTGGTGAGTGAAATCCTTGATAAAGATTGCAGATTTGGGAGTTTTCTAACCTTTTGAAGGCATTTCCAAGGTTATTTGAGGGTTGGGAGTAAGTTAGATGGTACATGCTTTGTAAATTAGGCCTATTTGAGCCTATTTTGCTACGGGATAGTCCTTTTTATTGATACTATTTCTAAAGAAATAGTATCTAATGTTGGAGTATGTTTAATAAGGTTGTAATGGGTTCCTATAAATGCATTGTGTTTGAGGAAATTCAATTTGGTTTAGAATTTATACCCATTTTTTCTATTATGGACTACTATAAGAAAATGAATGTCTTGGGTGTGAATGTTGGAAGAATTGATTAATCAGGGTTTTTTGAGAGTTTTTTTGGTTTGATGTTTCCTTTTTCATGATTTCCAAGGTATAATAGAGTTTCTTTGAGAGTTTGATGTTTTGAAACTACTTTGAATGCATTTGAAGGCTTTTGTAAATCAAGTTTCATTGAAGAAAAGTTTGTGAAAGTTTGAGTGACCTTTTAAAAGTTTTTGTTTGCTTTTTAGAATCCTTGAAGTTAGTAGATGCTCTAAACCACTCTTGCATTAGTAGTTAAAGGCTGCATGAATAGCTTCATAATCACATCTTTGTGATCTGTATCAAAATCTCCTAATAAGTTCCTGAAAACACCTAAGTGTTCCTCACCTATCATGGCATCACTTCTAGAGAACATAGAAAGGAACTACCATACTTCATTGGGAACTTGATTTGGGAATCCAAGGATTCCCCCAAAATCAAGTTGTCTATATGTATCCATCTACAAGGATCTTCTTCTAGGAACATTACCTCCTCCAAAGTGCTAATAACCTCCCTGGTTGTGAGGAATATTTTGTTGTATATATGGTTGCTATGGTATGTGAACATATTGGTTTCCCACATAGGGTGGAATACTCCCCTATACTTGAGGACCACCCTGAAACTATCCTTGAGTGCTTGGTATAAAATTTCAAACCCCTATATTTTTTTCCCACAAATGGCGACTAGGAAACACTTCCAATGTTTGTATTTGGTTAAAAATAATGACCCTATGTGGGGTTTATCTATGGGCCCACTGAAAAACTAGAACTCATGGGCACATAACTCATTTCTGGATTACTCTAGGAGTTAGAAGGACCTACACCTCCATATGTAGTACTTCTTATATAGGTAGCACTAGTCACATTTTGTGAAGTAGTGTTTGGTTGAGGATTAGTCCATTTACTCACATGGGAAGTATTTAGAGGCATACTTATTTGACTGCTAGTTCCATATTGAGTTTGAGGTATTGGTATGAAAGCACTAAGAACATTTTATGCAGCTCTCAAATCATCACGCTCCTTCCTGGCTTCATCTTTTCTCTTTATCATTTCTTCTCTAGCCTTTGATGAGTCCAGTTTATGACTGAATTTTGGTAGGCTTTTATTGTCTATTTGTCATAGTTATCATATACTTTGATGATTGGATGTTGATCTTTTTATGATATTTCCCCAAAACCACAAACATTGGGTGTATGTTTATTTCTGCAATCTTTAATGGGATTGGAATGCTATATGAACTATTTGTGTTGATTTTACATGTGAATTAATGAATGCTACTTTAGGAAAGTTACAGATATGAAATTGTTGTGCATACTAATATTGTATTGCAGATATAATTAACCACCTATAGAATTAAAAAAGATTTTTCCAGCTGGTCATTCACCATAATAGTCAACAAGGTGGTCCTGCAAAGGTCAATGAAGAGAATACTATCGACGATAGGAGATTCCTCATTCAAATCAAACTTGTAACCACCTTGTAAATGGTCTTAATTGTATGTTGAGCGAATATAGGTGTTACTATTGTGCTAAATCTATGTTGAGGCAAGTATGTCTGACCAAATTTTGCACATGCGTAACTACCTCCCTGCTTTTCATGCTTTCCCTAAAGTGGTGTCCTAATTTATTGGAGTTGACCATCTTGCTAGATGATTAGTTAGTATCTTTTCTACCTATAAATAAGATGTAGATGCTCCTTCAAAATAGGCTACTTAATTTGATGATGTACTTGCATTCTTAGCTTTTTAGTAATATAGTCATGATGCTCTATTGTACTTTTGTTTTCTAATGAATACGATGAGTTTATAAGTTCATGTATCTAAGTTAATATTTGTCTTAAGGAATACTCATCCAAGGGGGGCCACTTGGTGAACATTTCATCCTTTAGCTTAGTTATTATTTTATGTTCAACAATTAGTTAAGAATCTAGCACTGACTATTCCTGCAACCACTAGAATTTCATTCTATGACTGTTCCTACAGCTAAAGCAAATATAGTAGTTTCTTGTTTGTTCACTCAGATTTTCATTTCTGTCATGCATTTCAAGTTATAATAGTTGTTGGTTGATGCTCAACAATTATGCTATTTCTTTTCAAGAAATTTACCTTTAGCATTATGTTTTTCCCAGTTGTAGAATGAATATGGCTACTTTGGATCCTTAGTACACATACTGTGTTGACAAGTTAAATGCACCTTCATGATGATTGAAATAGCTATTCAGATTAGATGTCCAATCTCTGAATCATAGTTGTAAGGGCCTAGTTGTTAGATCATTGTAGGAGACCAACATTTTGGCACTATGAAGGCCATGAAGCACACAGGAGATAATAAGGTTGTTAAATTTCTTTATGATGATATTTTCACAAGGTATGGAGTTCCAAGAGAGATAGTGACTAACCAAGGGGCTCAACTCACAACAACCCTTGTTACAACACTGGTCAATGAATACAACATAAGGTAGAGGAAGTCTACTCCTTATCACCCCAAGACAATGGACAAATTGAGGTAACTAACAGGGAAATTCAAGCCATTTTGACCAAAACGATGGTTGTTCATAAGAAGTATTGGGAAAATAGGCTGCCAGAAGTTGTCTGGGCCTATAATACAACCTACAAAACAACTATAGGCTTCACACCATTTGATTTGTTGTATGGAAAGACTATAATGATGCCCATTGAATTTGAGCATAAAACTCTTAGGACTACAATGGAATTGGGGATGAAAATCTCTAAAGCACAAAGAGACCAAATCATGTATCTTAATGCATTAGATGAAATTAGGAAGGAAGCCTTGCATCATAGAGAGGTAGTGTAAAATCAAAGAATCAATCGGGGCCAGCCGTGGTGAATGGGTGAGTAATGCGTAAGAACCTACCCTTGGGAGGGTAACAACAGCTAGAAATGGTTGCTAATACCCCATAGAGTTAGTACCTTTACGAGGTAGGCTGAGGAGCAAAAGGGAGGAATCCACCCAAGGAGGGGCTCATGTCTGATTAGCTAGTTGGTGAGGTAATGGCTTATCGGAGCTCAGGTCGATGGTAGAGATGCAGAGGGATGTCCGACCACTAGGTCCCTTAAGCAAGCCACTACCTATAAGTGTAGAGCTCATTCTTCAATAGGCATGCGGTCGGTGCCTCCTCTCAACTGTGAGATGTGTTTCTCATCTCAAAGAAATAGATAGGTAATTCGGATCTCCTCCTTTGCTTGAGGCGTCATGATTTCATATTCTATTTCAATCCTATTGGGAGTTCTTTCACCTTTCCTAAATTACTATTTCACTACTCGGTCCACACAAGGTGTTGCTTGCAAAGGTGGTCCTTGCTGATTCACAAGGGATTCCACGTGCCCCATGCTACTCGGGTTAGAGCGTAAGCTGTCACGATGCTTTCGGCTACTGGACTCTCACCATCTAGGGTGCGGTATTCCACCCTTTGCTTCACCTAGCAGCATGATGCTTAGATTGCTCTCCCACAACCCCGTTTTAACGGTTTAGGCTGATCCCATTTCGCTCGCCACTACTACGGGAATCACTTTTGCTTTCTCTTCCTCTGGCTACTAAGATGTTTTAGTTCACCAAGTTGTCTCTTGTCTACCTATGGATTCGGCAGATAGTTAAAAAGGTTAACCTATTCGGGAATATCCGGATCTATGCTCAATTTCCACTCTCCGAAGCATTTCGTCGCTTACCACGCCCTTCTTCGTCTCTAGGTGCCTAAAATTTATGCACCATAGGCCCTTTAATTTTGAACCTTCTTTTGCTCAAAGGTTGTCTTAAGACTACCATACTAAAGGAGCATGAGAGAAAACAAGACATGAAAGTATCTTATCAACATCCATGAGCGATAAATGATAGATAAAACTACAAATTCTAAATGATCTAACCTTGTGAGAATCGTCCAGGGATGGCTGATGTGACTTCCAGGCTGCTGATATCCACCACAAAGGTCAACTCACGCCTATTGGACCTTCTTGATTAAGTCCACCATAGAAGGCCAACAATCGACAATAGCCTTCCCCCCGAACACAGCTCACAATTTTCATTGTACTGTGCTCTCCAAAGAGCAACTCCTCCCAAAAGCAAAAGTTGTTGACCCTAGGAATTCTTGAAGTTCTGAAGAATTCAAACTCCGGAAGAACCAGGAGCAAAAAGCTCTTCTTTTTTCCACCCGACTCTTTGGTCGAGTGCCCTTCTCCGACCCTTCCTGCCCAATCGGAAGGGACAGCTAATGCGTTCCACTTCTCAAATCAGGGTATGTGGTCGGTCTGTGACCCCTGGATGCTGAAAGCATCCTTGGAGCGATCTCGTAGTTCCTACGGGGTGGAGATGATGGGGTCGGTCCATGGCATGACTTTTCCTTCTGCCCCATTTTTGGGGCTAAAAAGGGTTGAAGGGAGATAGTACATCAAGTTGTTCGCAAGGGCCAACTTGATCCTCTTCCCCGGGGATCGGATCCCTAGGAGAGCCGCCAACTCCAACTATGGGCCATGTACGATCCATACTAGATCTAACCAACTACCCACCCTACCTTCTCTACGTTCTTGACAGTCTATCTTCGTCTCAATAGAGTTTTTCAGTGGCATGTTACGGTCCTTTCCCCCATTACTGATAAA
>VDFB02381894.1:0-10000 GCA_007258455.2 Sequoia sempervirens | reverse complement strand
TATTTCCAATATTTTTCTCCTCTTCTTATAACTAGAAGTAGTCTCCCGGCTGGATAAGAATCCTATACTATAGATTTCCCGCATCCTACGAAAAAAGTATGAAAAGACTCGAATGATATGATCCCTCCGTCACCCTAGAATAAAAGGTGATCTCGTAGTTCTTGGTCTGTGAAGATGCGTTGTTAGGTGCTTTTTTACACATTTAGGCTTACTTAATAATAAGAACTTCAGCCCGTGCTCGAGAGATAGCCTTCCATACACTGATAAGATATGTATGGATTCTCGAGAAAAGAGTAGCCAAAATACTTGGCTACCCAGGACCGCCCAGATCCCACGAATGAATAGAAAATTTGATCTACATTCGATCTCACCTTAATCACCCCATCTATCCTTCTGATAAGAAAGTCAGGTTCAAACCCTGGTTCGAATAGAAGGAGTACGCCATGCTAATGTGCCTTGGATGATCCACATCTCTAGGTCAGTGCCATGGAGCATTGAATCCATCCATGTATTGGCAGCCTTCAGCAAGTCTAGGTACACTGACGTGCAATGCCCAATAGGGCGCGCTCTACCACTGAGCTTAGTTCCAGGAGGCCTCCAGTGGAGGAGGCCTACCAAAGCAAGCAGCAGGAAACCTCCGTCTGCTTGCCCTTTGAACTTCCTCTCTTTGTCAGGCTTTCTTTTCCCCATTTATTTCCAGAAACTAACAGTCAGACTTTCTTTTAAGTGCAGTGTCTTTTCCTATCATTTGAAAACTAAAATTATTAAACAAGAGTTAAACCCACAATGCTTTATGGGCATGATTTTTTAATTAAGTACACTTTGACCTCCTGTCCCCCTAAAAAGGGGAAAGAGAACCATTGAAAATAATTTCTCTATTTCATAAAACAAACACAGAAAATAGGAGCCTATCAACTTGTCTCGACCTGGGACAATGAGCTGACTTATGAACTTCACTCTTACTTACGTCACTATCCAGTAACGAACTTCACTACCGATAAACGACAAAAGACTCCGTCTCTTGCAGATGCATCCTCGTGTCACTCGCTCTCTTTCGCGAGCGTAACAGTGTATGAGCTCAACAAGCATTAGCTCTCCCTGAAAAGGAGGTAATCCAGCCGCACCTTCCAGTACGGCTACCTTGTTACGACTTCACTCCAGTCACTAGCCGTGCCTTGGGCATCTCCCTCCTTGCGGTTAAGATAATGACTTCGAGCATGGCTCACTTCAGTGTGACAAGGGTGTACAAACCTGAGAATGAATTCACTGCCGTATGCATATTGACCAAGGATTACTTGAAGGATTCTACTTCCATGGCGAGTTTCAGCCTGCAATCCGAATTGAGGCCAGGTTTTTGAGGTTCGCTTGCCCTCGCGGGGTCGCAACTCTTTGTCCCGGCCATTGTAGCACGTGTGTCGCCCAGGGTGTAAGGGGCATGATGACTTGACATCATCCTCACCTTCCTCCGGCTTAACACTGATAGTCTGTTCAGGGTTCCAAACTCTATGGCAACTAAACACGAGGGTTGCGCTCGTTGCGGGACTTAACCCAACACCTTGCGGCACGAACTGACGACAGCTATGCACCACCTGTGTCCGCGTTCCCGAAGGTACTCCTCTTTTTCAAAAGGATTCGCGGCATGTCAATCCCTGGTAAGGTTCTTCGCTTTGCATCGAATTAAACCACATGCTCCACCGCTTGTGCGGGCCCCCGTCAATTCCTTTGAGTTTCATTCTTGCGAACGTACTTCCCAGGCGGGATACTTAACGCGTTAGCTGCAGCACTATACGGGTCGATACGCACAGCACTTAGTATCCATCGTTTACGGCTAGGACTACTGGGGTCTCTAATCCCATTCGCTCCCCTAGCTTTCGTCTCTGAGTGTCAGTGACGGCCCAGCAGAGTGCTTTCGCCTGTTGGTGTTCTTCCCGATCTCAACGCATTTCACCGCTCCACTGGAAATTCCCTCTGCCTCTACCGTACTCTAGCTTGGTAGTTTCCACCGCCTGTCCAGGGTTGAGCCCTGGGATTTGACGACGGACTTAAAAAGCCACCTACAGACACTTTACGCCCAATAATTCCGGATAACGCTTGCATCCTCTGTTTTACCGCGTCTGCTGGCACAGAGTTAGCCGATGCTTATCTCTGATAATTGCCATTTATTCTCCTGAGAAAAGAAGTTTGATGGACCTGAGCTCTTCCTTCTACGCAGTGCATTTGTCTGTCATTTCTGCCCATTGTGAAAATTCTCACTTCAAGCTGCCCTCCTAGGAGTCTGGCCTTGTCTCTAGTCCCAGGTATTGATCATCCTCTCAGGACTAACTACTGATCGGAGCCTCCTTGGTGCTTCATTGCCTCACCAACTAGCTAATCAGACGTGAGCCCCTCCTTGGGCGGATTCCTACCTTTTGCTCCTCAGCCTACCTCGTAAAGGTACTAACTCTATGGGGTATTAGCAACCGTTTCCAGCTGTTGTTCCCCTCCCAAGGGCAGGTTCTTACGCATTACTCACCCGTTCGCCACTGGAAACACCACTTCCCGTCCGACTTGCATGTGCTAAGCATGCCGCCAGCGTTCATCCTGAGCCAGGATCAAACTCTCAATGAAATTCAGAGTTTCATTACTTATTACTTATAGCTCCTTTCTTCGTGGACGAAGTCGATTCACGAATTATCTATCATCTATATAATATTAAGTCCTCTATTTAATGGAATCTTATATACAGATTCTATTAAGTCATGTATATAATCTATTATATATAGTATATAATCTATTATATATAACTACTTTGTCATCCATTATAATCTATCTATTGCACAAAGTAGTATTTATAGAGACTACTTTTGTTATTTTATTGTATTTAGATATTTGAGAAAAGATTGTTGTTATTGTTATTTATTACAGGAGAAAAAATTTTCATTGTTATTGAGCCATTCTTTTTCTTTTTAAGTAAGAACGACTTAAAGCCAAGGGAACACCCACCAGCAAAATGAAGTTATTAACAACTTTGCTTATTAGAAACTACTAACGTTATAAGATGATAGAGTAATAGCAAAGAAAGACATTGAAAAAACTTTTGGTCATTTGTATTGTTTACTTCAAACCATATACCCGCTATTATTATTGTTTCATTGTTAAATATACATATATATATATTACTAACAATGTGAGAAATTATGAGTTTTTGTCCGGATAGAATGTTCATTGAAACGTTGATACGTATCAACCTTCTAATGACAGCTTAGACTTTATCTTTTATGGTGGGTATGAAATGACATTCCAACTACTACATTACAAATGTAAACCCCCTAGCCTCTTTTTTTTCACGATATAAAAACGAGCGAACAGAAATAAAAAGAGAAGAACTCACATTAGGTTTAGGGATAATCAGTTTTGAACTGATGACTTTCACCACGTCAAGGTGACACTCTACCACTGAGTTATATCCCTTTCCTATCCTCATCTAGAAGGAAAATTGTAAGAATTTCCCATTCCCAAAGAATGGAGAAACTCCACGAAACTCTATCATTATTCTCCGGAAATTCTATCTTGCTTTCATACTCTTTCAAAACCTCAAAAAAAAAAGAAAAAAGAATGGAATCATTCATTAACTATTTCAGATTGACCTTTTATTTAAAGAAAATTTGTAACTAAACTATGTAACCTAGTAGGAGTTTTTTATATTCTGCATGGACTTATTCTATTTGGATCCACATAATGGAATTAAATTGCCTTCATGTTGATTGTCGAGTTTAAACAAGTGGAACCATCTTCTATCGTAGTACAATCTTTTTCTTATTGAGTTATCATTTTTCTCTCGATCCAAATAAACAAGATGACTGAATACTAGCAATTCAGCCAAAAATAAAAAATTGAGCCAGCAGCATAGTTAAGTAATTAACTAACTAAAAAAAGAACTGTTTTTCCCTAGACTTTCTCAGTTTATATTGCCGATTGGCGGGCACAGCCGCTCGGAACGAAGAATATATTCTATTGCTACATTTTATCATAGGCCATCGAAATAATCCTGAGCAGCCAAACCATGCCACCCAAACCAAAGCACGAAAGTCAAAATCTTTTATCAAATCGATTCCTAGTTAAATAATGGATAACTACACGGATAAGCTCACATTAACCCGTCAATTTTGAATTTAATTTGTGATTCAAAAAAATGACATTTCGAGATATAAATAAAAAATGAGCATATTACTAATAATGGATAAAAAAAGGTTGTCATTCTCATTCTTTTTAATAGAGTTATTTTGTTACAAAAAAAATGGAATATATAGAATCATTCATGTTAAAACACGAAAACTGTCTAATCAAGTTTTCATAATGAAGAAAGGGAATACTTGAAAAACAAAAATGTCCTACTTCAAAAGAATTGAACGAGAAGTCGTATGAGGTGAAATTCTCATGTACGGTTTTGTATAGTGGCAGTAAAGGTAAATTATCTGTCAACTTTTCCACTATCACCCCTAAAAAACCAAACTCTGCCTTACGCAAAGTCGCCAGAGTACGATTAACCTCTAAATATGAAATCACTGCTTATATACCTGGTATTGACCATAATTTACAAGAACATTCTGTAGTATTAGTAAGAGGGGGAAGAGTTAAAGATTTGCCCGGTGTTAAATATCACATAATTCGAGGAGTCTTAGATGCTGTCTCAGTAAAAAATCGTAAACAAGGGCGTTCTAGTGCGTTGTATATTCTTATCTAAGATTTGTATCATTTTATGATGATGCCATGTCAATTGCTAAAAACATGTAAAGCATATGGCTAACCCAATAACGAACGTTTTGTAAGGGGACTAGAGCAGGCTAAAAAAAACGATCGTATTAATTTGTAAGGATATTATATGTCTAAGGTTTAATATTGAATTCATTTCATAAGTTTTCCCTTACTTAGTGTGTGTTAACATAAAATTCGAAATGTCTTGACCTTTTCGGAACAGGTTCAATTCAAATAGCATTGATTTAAAACACCTTCTCCTTTTTTTTTACACTCTTTTTAAAACCTAAGGACTTAATCGTATAGATATAGAAAATACAAGATTTCTAATCATAGCAAAAGAAAGGAAACGGATACCCAATTGAGAATGAGTAAACATAATTTCATGCATAAGAATTATATCTTTTATATCTTATATATGCAGATAGAATCATGTGGAAAGCCGTATTCGATGAAAGTCGTATGTACGGTTTGGAGGGAGATCTTTGATACCTTTAGAGATCCACCCTACAATATGGAGTTAAAAAGCCGAAATAAATAAGCAATTATTAGTCTTTATGAAATAAATTTATGAACCTTTTTCACACTCATGTCACGCCAAAGTATTGTAGAAAAGAAAATTGAGAAATTTGATCCGATTTATCATAATCGATTAGTTAACATGATCGTTAATCGTATTCTTAAACACGGAAAAAAATCATTAGCTTATCGAATCTTTTATCAATCTCTAAAAAAGATTCAACAAAAAACAGAGAAAAATCCACTAATTGTTCTACGTCAAGCAATACACAAATTAACTCCCAAATTGATAGTAAAATCAAGACGTGTAAGTGGATCCACTTATCAAGTTCCCATTGAAATAAAAAATAAAGAAGGAAACATACTTGCTATTCGTTGGTTATTAGAGTCATCCCGAAAACGTTCTGGTCGAAATATGCATTTCAAATTGAGTTACGAAATAATGGATGCTGCCAGAGAGAAAGGCAATGCTATACGCAAGAAGGAAGAGATTCATAAAATGGCAGAATCCAACAAAGCTTTTGCACATTACCATTAATATATAAATAGATCTATTCCATTCTGATCAATAAAAGAAAACTTACTTTATCAAAATTTATACAAATTTTATTGGAACGAAAACGAAAGGAAAAGAAGAATGAAAAATAAATCATAGAGAAATGATAATAAGGAGATTATCAATATTCAATCTTATCCATTAGGTTTATTATAAATGTAAATGGAAGAAAATGTTTCTCGAAGATTAATTGAAGTTACTAAATCATGATCCGGCCAAAATGAAAAATTCGTTTTCAATTAATACCTTTAAATCATTTTTATGAAAGAATTTCATTTGCTGCTCTTCTATGGAAGTTCCATTTTTCCAGAATGTATCTTGATTTTCAGCCTATTTCTTCTTCTAGTTATCGATTTCATTTCTGATCAGAAAAAGACAACTTGGTTCTATTTCATCTCTTTAACAAGTTTAGTTCTAAGCATAGCGGTTCTGTTATTTCAATGGAGAGAAGAACCTACGATCAGTTTTTTTGGTAATTTCCAAACAAACAATTTTAATAAAATATTTCGGTTTCTCATTTTATTATGTTCCACTTTATGTATTCCTCTATCCGTGGAATACATCCAATGTACAGAAATGGCTGTAACAGAGTTTTTGTTATTCATATTAACAGCTACTCTAGGAGGAATGTTTTTATGTGGTGCTAATGACTTAGCAACTATCTTCGTAGCTTTAGAATGTTTAAGTCTATGTTCTCACCTATTATCTGGATATACCAAGAGAGATGTACGGTCTAATGAGGCTATTATGAAATATTTACTTATGGGTGGAACAAGTTCTTCCATTCTTTTTTATGGTCTTTCTTGGCTATATGGTCTATCTGGAGGAGAGATTGAACTTCAAGAAATAGCCAATGGTCTTATCAATACACAAATGTATAACTCTCCAGGAATTTGGATTGCACTTCTATCTATAACGGTAGGAATTGCATTCAAGCTTTCTCTAGTTCCTTTTCATCAATGGACCCCTGATGTATATGAAGGAGTGCGATTCGTTTTACAAATTATTACATTTCTAAATCTCTTTTTTAGAAATGTTTCTATTTATAAAAACTCTATAGACATGTGGAAGAAAAGACTGTTATTCCCACTTGGACTAAGACATCACTTTTACCAAAAAGTGAATTGAATTAAGGTAAAGCAAAGTAAGAAACAAACTAAATTGTTTGATTGAATAAACAAATAACTTTTACAAGTTAGTTATTACGGGTAGTTTTTACAAAGGATCAGATTAATGACGTGTACAATCTTTTTATTCTTAACGTAGATGCTACATAGTAAGTTTTCATGCTTCAAAAACTACGAGTGTAAAAAAAAAGGCATCCGTCGACAAAAAGATTACCCTAAGATGAACATCTCATGACTATTCAGAACGAATTAAATCAGATGGTTTTCTTTTTTCTTTTTAACTCTTTCATAGCAAAATAAGAAAAAAAAGATGATTTACCATAATAACCACTGAGTAAGGATTCCTCGGAAAGTTAAGGATTAATGATTCTTTCTATCAATTGAATTGATTCAATCTTATACATACACGAGGAAGGTAATAAAAAAGAGAGAATCAAATGATTATGCTAATCTTTTTTATCACTTAGGATCCGTGCGAGAAGAAAGTCTCATGCACGGTTCTGAATGAGAGAAAAGAGGGAGAATTCCTATTTTCGACTCTAACTCCCCCACTCCAGTCGTTGCTTTTATTTCTGTTATTTCAAAAGTAGCTGCTTCAGCTTTAGCCACTAGAATTTTTGATTTTATTTTTTATTTCTCATTGAACGAATGGCATCTTCTTTTGGAAATATTAGCTATTCTTAGCATGATATTAGGGAATTTAATTTCTATTACTCAAACAAGCATAAAACGTATGCTTGCATATTCATCGATAGGTCAAATTGGATATATCCTTATTGGAATAATTGATAGAGACTCAAATAATGGATATGCGAGTATGATAACTTATATGCTGCTCTATATTTTTATGAATTTAGGAACTTTTGTTTGTATTGTATTATTCAGTCTACGTACAGGAACAGACAACATTCGGGATTATGCAGGATTATATATGAAAGACCCTTTTTCAGCTTTGTCTTTATCTGTATGTCTGCTATCTCTAGGAGGTATTCCTCCACTAGCAGGTTTTTTTGGAAAACTTTATCTATTTTGGTGTGGATGGCAAGCAGGCTCCTATTTATTGGTTTCGATAGGACTCTTTATGAGTGTTATTTCAATATATTATTATCTGAAAATAATTAAGCTATTAATGACTGAACGAAACAAAGAAATAACTCCCCACGTGCAAAATTATAGATTATCTTCTTCAATCTCAAAAAATTATATCGAATTTAGTATGATTGTATGTGTAATAGCATCTAGTTTACTGGGGATAGTAATGAATCCAATTGCTGCAATTGCCCAGGATACATTATTTTAGAGTATTTATATAAACCTTTTTCTTACTAACTGAAAAAACTAGGATTTGCCCTTATATTCTTAAAATGGCAGGGAATAGGCTGAAATTATCAGATGAACTTCTAATCACAAAATCAACTTGATCGTTAAATTAGAAGTTCATTTTGTACCATGTAATATACATTTTCATTCTCAGAAAATGTCGTTTAAACATGCGTAAATAAAAAAAATATTTGTCATTCTGTTCTATTTAAGTTATAATATAACAAAACATGAGCACAGATAATCTAATCTCGATACTTAATTGAATCGAGAGAACCTCACTATTTGCGATTCTTTCATCTAAAAGATAGTGTGAGCAGAGTATAATAACTGTTTATTGTGCATCCAGCAGGAATTGAACCCGCGACTTCCCAATTATGAGTTGGGTGCTTTTACCATTCAGCCATGGATGCTATGATAAAGCAGAACTAAAAAAAGTGAATTTTATTATAATAAGTATGGATTCAGATTAACCAATTTAATTCTAATTTATGTTTCTGATTTTCAATAAGAAATAGACTTGGGATTGTTAGCAATTTCTATACCATAAAATGGTAGATAAAATGATAATTAATGGACAATACAGATAGATAAGATTAAATGAATTAAAAATGAATTAAAGAAGTCTCGTTCTTTTCTAGTATACCCGTCGTTCTAAATGTTATAAATAGGGTAGAAAAATCCTATTTTATTTTTGGTCTATTTGGTTTGGTATAACAGATACCTATCTATCCATTTTTTACTCTATTATATAGAATCGTTTATATGTTATATTATTCCTCTTTCACACTAAAAAAGATTTTGGTATCTATATTGAAGTAGGTATTGTATTATTAATGTCTAAATATTGCATTGTTTACTCATTATATTCTTTTTTAAACATTTTATTTATTATTTATTAAACAAAAAACAATGAAGAAACCCAAAAAACCGTGGTCTATGGACCCTATCGAAAAGAACCGAGAACGAGTTTGGTTCTTTAGCGTTCAGTCGAAATTTAAAGATAACATGATGGAAATATTCGTTCCATGGAACGAATCTAATTTGGTGAGATTGCTAAGTCAAATATTTTCTGGTCGAGAAAGTGTTGTTAAGCTTTTTGACTTTCGGATTCGTAGTACATTGCTTATACGGGATATACGTATATTTGTTTTCAAACGTCAAGCAAGAAAAGCTGTAATGATAATAGCATTGCCGTTACTTTTCTATTTTTTAATTACTCGAGCTTTAATTGAAAGAGACAAATCATCATATAATTTGATGAAGATATTTCCATCTGTACAACATTTTGGAGCTAGAAAGGAAAATTTGTTGCTCGTTCCGCATCTATTTATGTCTTTGCCAAAAGACAAAAAGAGATATCAACGTCGTTTTCTCGATCCAAAAAAACATGTTTGGATTTTATCCAGGTCTAACACAAATCTGAATCATAAAAATGATCGAATCTTAAAGAACCAAGGAACAATAAGTTGGGAAAGTCCTCCGGAGAAGGAATTGAATAACATTGAATGGGAGATTGATTCATCTTGGGAACAACTTGAAAACCTTGATGAACGGAGGAAATCGGTACTTATTAAAAACTCAGTTATTGATATTGAGGCACTAGAAAGCAAAATTGAGCAACTAGAAAAGAATTTAGTTCAAACAGAAGAATTCGATTTCTCTTCAAAATCAGAACAATACATAATTGTAGAGAGGAAAAAAAGAGTTAAAGAAATCGAAGGCTATAAAGAAGAAATCCAAG
>VDFB02381893.1:0-27189 GCA_007258455.2 Sequoia sempervirens | reverse complement strand
GTTAAATGCATGCTCACACTGCTCCATAGAAATGACTAGACTGTTCGGGTGCTAAGGGATACCAAAACTTCTTTCAATGTCTAGAGGCTTGAGACTGCAAATGACTTGTCCATCTACTGACACTATCTCACGAGTAACAGAGTTGTAATGCTTAATACAAGACATCACAAACTCAACACAATGAGAGGAGATAGGTATGGACGCAGCCTCAAGTAACCCGAACTGCTGAATGTTCTGAATAATTGAATCTTTGATCTTGACTGGATCTAAGACTGCCTCTGGTAGCACCTTGTGGAGATTTGTCTCAACTGTCCCAATGAAGTCGTGAGTTAGGACTAATTTGGTCATGTATTCGAGCTGAGTGTACTGCATTTTGAAAAACTCACTCATTGATTGTGAACTCAACTATATTCTGACAAGATTTCTGGAAAGCTAAAAATAGCCTATCGAAGGGTTATTTTCGGTGAAAAATATGAGATATGGGTTTTGTCCAGAAAAAGATTCTAAGACAACCCAAATCATCAGAAATGCGAAAATCTGACTTCTACTCGACCATGTAAGGAATTTTCAGTTGAGAAAATTAGAAACTCGAGAACTGATGCTCTGGAGTTAAAAATTCCTGAAAATTCAAGCACATGAATTTAACTTGAGGAAGCTATATAGAATCAATCCAGATGATTTAATTTGCCAAAATTTTCCTGCTTCAGGAACATAATTGAAATATGAGAGAATTTGGAGAATCTGAGAGGAGAAAAGACGTTTTTTGAGTGTCTTTGTCAAAATCGCCACTTGTTTCTCAAATTTGCTAATAAACTATGAACTTGCACTTGCAAAAGGAATTGTTTGATGAAATTGCCACTGAAAACTGATAAAATCACCCAATCTCTAGAGAAAATCACCTTTGCCTTGAAGAAATACGAATTTCTTGAGCTGGATGATGAATTAAAAGATAGGCGCCATGTTTAAATAGAGTAAATTCGCACCATAATGTTGACTGCAAGATTTAAAACCCTTGACTGAAATAAAATGTTTCTGATTGGACCCCCTCCAATTACATTGATACTGACTTGAAGTCCGGAATAAAATAATAAAAAATATACATCATGCGTTTTTTGAAATCCCAGCACATAGAGGCGCCAATTTGAGGAAATCACCATTTAATGCCTTGACATGCAAAATAAATATTTTAATATTATTTTATTCAGTTGACAAACCACATTAAGCTCTTGGACTCATTCGACGAACTTCACTGATTTTGAAAAGTCCTCATTTGTCCTTAGAGGCATCCATTTGCTCAAGATATTACGTTTTTTACTAACTCCCTACTTTGTAGCTGACTGCAAAGTCACAACTAACCATATTCAACACTGATTTCCGGGTGACCGGATGATGCTGAGACTGAGCAAGAATATTCATTGCGAAGCCTGCAGAACAAGGATCAAATGTTTGTTGGGAGTCATCACTACTAAAACCAACGTTTAACACCTCAAAAAATTAAGCGCCTTTGATTAAATTGATTTTACGACACCAGACTTGGCCATTTCTCCATTTTGCCATCTGACGCTTCAAACGGTTGCTGACGATGAATGGAGAATCCTACTGACTGGATGATGGACTCATTGTGTGACTAGAAGTATTCTGCATCCAACGACTGTACGTAAGGCACCTGAAAGCTGTATTAAGGACCCCAAAAGCAAGGGCGCCCTTGGCCTGAAAAGGCTCAAACACCATTTTTGTCAAAAGTACAACTCTCAACCAGATGCCCTACTTTGACCTCTAATATCGGGAGCTAGGGTGACCTGATTTGCGCACCGTCTGCCTCAACGTATAGCTAGAAGGACCTACAAGAGATGTCTCTGGAGGCGATGAAGCAAGAAAACTGCTTCTAAGACCTCAAAGAAAAGGGAACCTTTCCCAAGATGAAATATATGACCAAACCTAGCCATTTTTCAAGTTGTCTTCGTTTTTCAGTATTTTGCAAAGACCTTGCACGTACGAGCGTTTTCCAAATCCCGGAGGCTGACGGTTGGGCTCGTTGGATAGCTGGAGTAATTGCACACAAGTTCTGTGATGACTTCGAAAGCAAATAACACCATCTGACAGGCCTAAAGGCTGGGCGCCCCTAGCCTACAGAGGCTACAGTGTATGTTTCATGTTTCTCCACCTGCTGATTTACATGCCTGGTAGAATCTCTGCCATGATCTCTCAGAATATCGGATTGACAGGCTGACTAATGCGTTGTGAAGCCAGACTAGAGTAGCAAAGATCTCAAGAAGACCTCATTTGCAAACTCATCCATCTCAGGGGTCATCTTGAAGGGCGCCCTTGAGCTACAGGGGTGCAATTTTACCATTAGAGAACTTTCTGTGATGTAAAGCCTCCCCATAACCTCATCTTCTAACCTTGACTATGGGACCTTTGGGTCTCGGATATTTGTATTCGATAGCTCGTTGGATAACCAGACTAGTCGTGAAGAGATAAAATGCATCAGCTAGCAGGAATGCCAAAATTTAGACCCTCTTTAAGAAAGGCGCCCCTGGGCTGCAAGGGCGCAAAAGCTGAAAACTAATCAACTTTTGCAAACTGCAATCTCCTAAACCTCAGCTTCTGACGTCAGTTACCAGAGTTGTAGACCTCGGATAACCTTGCAGGATAGCTTGACGGATAGGAGGGCTAATTTTGAAGAGATTGACTGCATTTATGAGCACATGCCACAAGATCTGGGCCTTCAAAGAGAAGGGCGCCCCTGGGCTACAGGGGCATAGATTTACTTCCGCCTGAGAAATCCTCATAAATTTGACCACTGAAATCTTCGTCTTGGCTACTGAAATGACCATGCAAAGGTATAATTGTCATCGTGAAATGCTCCTCCATCGTGAAATGCCTCGTTCTGAATCTCCGATTCAGGTTTTGATCAACAGATACTACCTTTGACTGACACAACACTACCAAAGTCCATGCTTGATATTGCCCAAAAACATCATTTCAACAAGGTTTAGACTCTTTTAAACAAAATGCCTTGATGAAGCAAAAAATTTGGTTTGGGTACAACAAAATGCACAGTTTCAACATGGGATTCAAGCTATTTTCCACGATGGCTTGTTGTAGATGGCTAGGATTTCATTTATGGCCTGATTTGGCTTTGCACCTACCCATGGACACCCAAAACTACATTTTTCACCATAATTTCATGGATTTGATTCATTTGAACATCAAAACCATGGTAAAATCATTGAGTATCGAAAATTCAAGTTGTTGTAGTGGTAAAGGTGAAAAAAGCTCTAGGAACATCATAAATGATTCAACAAGCCACTTCAATCATCGGATTTGATTCACAGGTACCAAAAAAATAGTTTAATCAACATGGAATAGATTAAAAGGAAAAAGGAGTGTTCAACACCATACCCTAATTTGTTAAAGTGGCAGAAAGTGTAGAGCTTGATCTTCACACCATCTGTGAATGGATTCATAGATGTACTAAACCCAGTAGCATATGCAACTCTCACAAATACCCAAAAGACCTAGATGAAAGAGACCAGAAGAAAGGATGCAATATCCTTAAGCATTATAGAAGCAACAATTGTAGAGGCCATTTTTCCTATAATAGAAGTAGCTAACTACTCAAAGGAGGCATAGGAGATTCTTCAAAACTCCTACAAAGGGACTACCAAGGTAAAGTTAGTCAAATTCTTGCACTTGATCAGTTGGGGGAGTTCCATTAGCCTATTCTAGGGTTCCCGTAGGCTAAGTGGAGTTGGTTAGGGGACTCAAAGCCTATGTTGAGCTTTGTGGTGGCTTTTGATGCTTTTTTGCAAGGGTTACTATTTATAGTAGTGGTTGTTTTCAGTACTTACTATTTATAGTAAGTCTTAGTGCATCCCAGATTGTGTCAGTTTGGTGTTTGGGCACACTTACTATTTTTAGCAGTTGCTATTTTTAGTAAGTGTATCTTTTGACAGCTATACTTGCCATTTGTTTCTCCAGCAATGTAATATTTCCTATTTGGGCATTGGTGATTTCTAAGGGTAATCAAATTAATATTTATCTTTTCCGTCACTTTAGTTATGTTATAAAGTTACTTTATAACTTAAGTGAGGGTCATGTGTTCATCAAAAGGACTCTTTGTCTCATGCCTAGGAAAAGGTGGAATAAAGTTGTTTTTAGAAGGCAAATATGTAGCCTCCAAAAGTGAACGCCGATCTTGGAGAGGCATAAGGAACTTAAAATAAATTAAAAAAGATCATGAAGGGGGGCATGGAGTTTCTTGGAGGGAAAAGTGATTTCAAATTTGTGTTGCCCTAATTTCCTTCTATCTTCTATAAAATCACCCCTTGGGCTCTCATTTGGTTATCTCTCTTTTGGCAACATAACAGGATGTTGTTGGAATGGTTCTATGTTTTCATTTCTGCAAGTCAAGGATGAAAACACTCATCATTAGTAGCTGGTTTCGGGGGTGAGAGATCCACCCTAGCTAGGAAGAATGGTTCTACTTCAGGGATCACATTGGTATTTATAGAGTTTTTTGATTTCTATCATTTTGGAGTTTGAAGAAAGAAGATTTTCTCAGTGGTTTGATGTGGGATCAAAGGTTTGGGTGTGTTTGTGGTTTGAATTCATTTTGGTGGTGTTTGGAGGTGATAAAAACTCATTTTTAGAGGTCTGATATACATTTCTAGAATTTTGGAAACTCACTTTTTACAGTGGCTAGAAGTGGAAAATTGTTTGTAGCTCTGTTGGTGGTCGAAGATTTGTTCTGGGTATTGTTTCAAAGGATTTCTCATAGCTGGACGCCACATCTAAAGCATTCATTTGCAATTTTTGTGAAGTTTTGAATTTTAGGAGCAAATCACCCCTCCTAGGGAGCCGTGCCACTTTGGGAGTAGTGCATAATCAGGTCTGCTAATGTATAGACCGGCAATCTGTCTTCTTCAGTGTTCGTGGAGCTGTTCATTGGAGGTTTAGTGCTATGGTTGGTTAGCCCATATTGTAGCTAGGGTTTGGTGCATCATTTGTATGTATTGCTGCTCTTTTGTAACTGTAAGAGCTTCATTTGTGACTGTAATCAGGTCTGTTATCAGATATACAAATTCTATTTTCAGTTATCTATCATTGACCTATGGTATTGTAATCAGTTGATTATTGTTTGTGAGATTATCAAGAAATTTCCTTGCATATTTGATGTTGCAAATATATGTAATTGAATGATGAATGAAACATGAAACTATTGCACTCTACATCTCCTTCCTACATGCAAGAAAAGAAATTTCCTTGCATATTTGATGTTGCAAATATATGTAATTGAATGATGAATGAAACATGAAACTATTGCACTCTACATCTCCTTCTTACATGCAAGCAAACCAAAAAAAAATAGGGGTGGTTGTTATAGTGGTATCAGAGCAAACCTTTCGTGCTAGCCTGTGATAAACATATGCAATCAACTTCATACCTTCTATGAGTGAGAGGGAACATAGATATATTCAAAGGGAATTAAGGAAAGGACAACAGCCCCCATAGGTTCCAGAGGGTGAAACAATCTCGAGTGTTCTCAAGGCTCATTGGGAGTCTTTGCAGGGTGTTGAGATGCATTAGGACCCTCCAGGTGAAGGGGAGAGTCTGCCAAGGCACATGGTTGTAAGAGGCAAGGGTAGAGTTGGTTCAGTTAGTCCTAGTGCAAGAATAGAGAAATTTTTTGATATGATGATGGATATGATGTCTCAGTTATTGGGAAAGATTGGGAAAAATCTGGTATTAAACAACTCACACGACACACAAGGCAATACAACACATAATGGGGACAGCAACTCCACATATCAGCAAGAGGCTAATGGAGGACAACATACAATAGTAGGGTCGAAGACATTTTCTAGAGTTTCCAGCCCTCATTTATTCCAAAGGAAACACCACAAAATGGTCATGACACTCCCTTACCTTTGGTGGATGAGTTAAGGAACGCATATGCTGAATATGACACTCTTCCAGAGGCTCTAAAAGAACATTTATCTTTCCATGAGTTCATGGATCAGAAGAGAAGGGGTGTTGGTAGAACTGATCATAGAGGACCAGTAGTTTAGAGGGACCTACAACAGGCTGTAGGCAAGGTAACACTTGCCCACTATGATGGTAGTGACAAGTGAACAACCAAGGCAAGGGTATAGAAGTTGAACAACTACCTATCCCTTAGACCTATGACAGAGGAGGAGGTAATTAAGTTTGCCACTCTACATCTTGATGGAGTAGCACACGATTGGTGGTACCATGGCCTTATCACTTTGGGTCAGAGGTCTATCACTTCATATGATGAGTTTACCACCAAGCTCATTGAGAGGTTTGACAAGAAGGATCTTGAATTACATTTCAGAGAGCTAGCCCAATTGAAACAATATGGTATAGTGGAGGCTTACATAGTAGAGTTTTAGAGGCTCCCAATGATGGTCACAGGGATTATAGAAAGGAGATTGGTGGTATTGTTTAGTGAGGGACTTATGGAGCCACTAAAGGGGTGGATTAAGGTGTTTAACCCTCCAACCTTGCAGGAAGCCATGAAAAGAGCAAGGAGTATGGATTGGGCTGCCCCTAAATCTAAATTTCAGTCCAAACCATTTTTGCACAAGAAAGGTAAACGACCATTCACAAAAGATACCAATCAGCAAAAGAAATCAGTCACTAGGCTTGATGTTGACACTCTTAATGACTTGAGGAGGAAGAATTTATGCTTCTCATGCAAAGAGCCTTGGAACCTAGGACATAAATGTGCAACTAAGGGCAAAGTAAACAGGATTGAGTACTATTCAGTAGTGAAGTCTTCATCAGAAAAATCAGACCAACAATCTAATTCAGAGGAGAAAGAGGAAGAAGAGTCTTCTGAGGAGTCCGAAAAAGAAGAGGCAAAAAAGGGGAAGCTTGCCCAACTTTATAGTTTTTAGAAGAATGAGTCCTTGCGCATCAAAGGGGTTCTTAATGGGCAATGTTTGATCACTTTGATAGATTCTGGTGCTACACATTATTTCATAGATGAGGGACTTGTAGCACGTAGGGGTCTTCAGACACAGGAGGTTGATGGCTTCAGAGTGATGCTGGCAGATAGGTTTACCATTACATGCACTAGGATGATTCTTCAGTTGGGTAATTATGAAGTCTAGGATGCTTTCTATGTGGTTAGCATTGGGGATACAAATGCAGTGATGGGTATTCAGTGGCTACGTTCCCTTGGTGAGATCACACTTAATTTTTAGACCATGGAGCTGAAGTTCAAATTAGAGGGTAGGAATGTGGTCTTGGGAATATCCAATGGAGGGCCTTAGGTGGTTTCCTTCAAACGCATGGAGAGGCTTTTTAGGCATGACAGGTAGAGTGGGTAGCTAAGTGTATAGTTATGCCTGCGGTTACAAAAGAGAAGCGCTCTTATTCTTCAGACATTCAAGCTTTGCTATCCAAGCGAAGCAAGGTTTTTGGTAGTATACCTCTAGGTAGGCCTCCTGATAGAGGCATTGAGCATGTGATTGAGTTGGAGGAGGGGACTAAGCTTGTCATCACGACACCATACAAGCATTTGAAGAGTCATAAGGATGAAATTGAGAAGGTGATTAAGTAGCTTCTGGACATGGGACACATTAGACAAAGTAAGAGTTTGTTTGCTTCTTCCATGGTGTTAGTGAAGAAGGATGGGACTATGTGCATGTGCATAGATTACAGGGCACTAAACAAGAAGATTATCAAGAACCAATACCCCATCCTACGAATAGATGAGCTCATGATGAGCTACATGGAGCGGCCTATTTTTCTAAAATAGACTTGAGATCTAGTTACCATCAGATTAGAGTTCGAGAGGAGGATATTGAAGACACCATTTAGATGCCATTATGGTCACTTTGAGTTCCTTGTGATGCCCTTCGGGTTGACTAATGCTCCTGCTACATTTCAGTCATGCATGAATAAAATATTTAATAAGCAGTTGAATAAGTTTGTGTTGATATTTTTTGTGATATACTCATTTATAGTAGATCATGGGAGGAGCATTTGAGGCATTTGGATGAGGTTTTGAGCATCCTAGAGAGTGAGTCATTGTTTGCCAAGGAGTCCAAGTGTGAGTTTGGCATGTCAGAGTTGCTATATCTTGGGCACATAATCAGCTCTAAGGGAGTTAGCATTGATCCTGAAAAGATCAAGGCTATTCTTGATTGGTCTCCACCTACAAATCTTACACAGTTGAAGGGATTCTTTGGGCTTTGCGAGTTCTACAGGAGGTTTGTTAAAGGATTCAAAGGATTCTCTTAGTTAGCTACCCCACTCACAGATTTGGCCAAAAAGGGAGCATTTGTTTGGTTTGAAACAACGCAACAATCCTTTAATCATTTTAAATAGTTGATGAGCACATGCCCAGTGTTAGCAATTCCATCCTTTTCCAAGCCTTTCGAGTTTGAATGTGATGTATTAGGTGAAGGTATAGGTGTTCTTATGCAGAACAAACACCCAATAGCTTTTGAGAGTAGCAAGTTGAGAGGGGGTGAGAGAGCATATTCCATATATGACAAGGAGATGTTGGCGATCATGTATGCCTTAGCTAAATTCAAATAGGGAGATTTGTGGTTAAGACTGATCACAACAATCTTATATACTTCATGAATTAGAGGGATCTTAATGTGAGGCAGCAAAAATGGGTAAGAAAACTCCAACGCTATGACTGAAATTAAAGGGAAGAGGAATGTAGTGGTTGATGCCTTGTCTAGAAGGCCACATTTATGTTCAAACTTCAATTTCAGTCATATCAGCAGATTGGAAGGAGAGGATACAAGCTGATTATGCCAAGAATGCACTTGGAAACAACTTTCTTGATGGTTCGTTGAAGGATGATAAGTAACAAGGGATGGTCTTATATTTTACAAGGAAAGAATTTGGTTAGTCCCTAAATCTAAGATGAAAGTGCAAATTTTTAAGGGTTTTTATAGCATTCCTATGCCTGGTCATCTTGGTTATTATAAGACATACAGGAAGATCCGTGAGAGATTCTCATGGAAAGGGATGAAAGATGGCATTCATAAGTATGTCTGTGAGTGCCAAGTGTGCCAACAAAACAAAAACGAGCATACTTACTGTTGATCGTGTTTTCTGCACAATAACAGCCAGACAGAATATGATATCCTATCTCTCTTGAAAGGTAAATCTCTATCGGCAAGCCTCAAGAGATAACCCCAAGGTCTCTAATGTCAGGTCTTGACAGTGCATAAACAACTCAGTAACGAAATGTGAAAATGCTGGTAATCACAATGGGACCTTACTACAAGCAAAATACTGAATCAATTTTATCAGATCTAACAATCTGACGGTGCCTCAATCCTAGATTTAACCCAATAATCAAAGAAAATAAAAAAAGGATAAGGGTTTCAGAGAGATTTCTACATCTAATACTACTCCTAAGATTAACAATGAAAGCAACCAACACTGGAATGGACCAATCCTTCGAAAACCGATTTCTACTTGACCAAGATAAATCTACAATCTCACAGAAAATAGTGCAATCTTCTGAGGCGTTAAGATTTTCAAATTGTAAACATTCATTCAGATAACCTTATTGCTGTTAAAATGAACAAATCCTCACAATCGAACTTAAGCATACGGAATATCAAGTCCAGGCTAACTTTGCAAAGCAACTAACAATTAGTTGGTTGCGAAAAGTATGGACTGGAGGATTGCTGCAACATTCAAGTATTGAATCACAAACATTATTGAATCAAATCTAATCTAAACATTAACCTTCTCAAAGCAATTTTAAAGATGGAATAATTGGAACCATGCGAAACAAAAGAAACAAGTATGGCACCAAATCACAATGTCATTTCTTGTATTCAAATTGCTCACTGTAGCAACAATTCTAGCTTTCTGTTACAATATTTGCTTGAGAACAACTACTTGCTAACTTACTCTACTTCTAACTAGCTCTGCTATATGTTCTAGTTACAAATTCTAACCTTCTAACTATTTCCAACTGTTCTAACCCTTTGACTATATCTAACTATATTCGAACCTATCTAACCCCTTACAAATGAGGCGAAATGCTCGTTATATAGAATTCCCCCAGAAATCCGTCGACCAGGTAGGGATTCTGCAGCATTAATGGCACAACAACTCGGCCAAGAGAGTCTTCGAAATGGGTCAAACAGGCATTGAATGCACGTCCCGTCCAAGTCGGCCTGAGATCCGCAATGCAATTCGGACCAAAGCGCGGGAAGATAAAATGGAGGCACAAAACGCGACGCAGCCTATCATTAGCTCCCTTCCCTATTATCTCCATTCTGATCTGACTCTTCGTGTACTTTCAGGAACGTCTCATCCAGGCCCGCGACTGGTGACAGGGGAAAAACCCTAAGTCGATTTCGGTGGACGCAATCTCTTCCCTTGAGTGTTTGACCGACCTATCCCAATCCGCTTTATGCGCTAGGTATTTGCCAATAACTGCAAGGTAGGTGGCCGTATCATCTAGCTGGTGCTCGAACATAGAATCATCATTACTTGGTGCATAAACGTCACGCCACCACTTCCTCAACTGCTCCAGGCTCAAGAACCTGGGCGTGATCTTCCTTCTTCCTGTCATTATCTCAAAAAAGCAATGGATCCATTGTATACACCGCTCAAGGCGTCATCCATGTGTCTTCTTTGTCTATAAATCTTCTTCAACATCCCCTGCCTAATCTGCAGTGACTTTATTCTCAGGGATCCTGCTCTTAATGTCCAGCTTAATCTTCTCTGCATTAGACAATGAGGAACCAGTTGCTTCCTTGCCTGATTCATCCTGCACTCAACATGAAAATCACAGTAAAAACCACAGGACAGAGCCATGTTAATTCATCAAAACACCGTTAGAATGCATCTCATATAGTCAAGGTGTCATTAAATCTCATATAGAATGACCATAACACATTTCGGGTTTCAAGACCATCTGCAGAATCTGAGCCAGAGGAATTCGGGAAATTCCAGACCGATCGGATTCCAACAGAATCACCAAGAAACACCTACTTATCCATCAAACTTGATCATTTTTCATCAATGAATCACATGAGAGATCGAAATATGACATAAAATAATCATTAAATGCATCATGAATTGTAAACGAATCGAATTATTTCATGTTTCTTTATGTTTTATCAAATTTCGGGGAAATCCGTGAGGGACGGATTTCCGCGAAGAAGGCAATATCCCGGACAAACAGAGATTCCTGGGATGAAGGCTTCGGCAGGAGTCAACAATCTCGCCGAGAAGTCTTGGCGACTTCTTGGAGTCTCGCCGAAGGATGTAATCAGAATAGGTTTCGCCAAGAGTCAATTGTTTCGATGTAATGTCTCGGCGAAAAGGGACATAGCAAACATATCGGTATGAGCCAAGGGTGGTCGGGGTAAGGTCCCGGCGAATTCATCTTGTCTCACTGACCATCAGAGTTTAAACAATCACTTCGGCCAGACTCAAGCTTATCGATATGAAGTCTTGGCGATGTCGCGATGTTATGCCGACTAGGGCTCGGTTTGGATTCGGCCAAAGGTCTCAGCGAAAAGACTTGGGCTCGCTAAGAGAAGGAGGCTTCGCTACAACGTCTTAGCAAAAGATGGATATCCCTCCAACAGCAAGACTTCGGCGAAAATGATAGTGCTCGGTGAAAGGTCTCGCCGAAAGTGAAAGTCACAGCGACAGAACGGAAGATCGGCAGGACTTTAGGGACCCGCTATAACATCTTGGCGACCTGGGGCCTGTCTTGCCGACAGCAAAGGGAATTTTATCGGTGTGAGGGACAATACTGTCACGGCGAATAAAATTCGAAAGGGATGGAGAGTCCCGATTTCATCCAGACACTGAACCGGCTAAGGATTTCGAAAAGCTTAACTTAGGGCAAGCCGGGGATGGACCTTTCGTAAATCTTCTTTGCATTCTAGGCCCGTTTTAAGACATGACTTGAAATGACATTGCCCTAGGTCTAAAACCCTATACATCCGCCATTAGCACACAGGCAAGCTCAGAATTCAGCTAGGAGATGACAAATGACGCAATACTGAATGACCCTAGCGTGAAATAATCCAAAAGACCCAAAAACCAAGTTAGATGCACCCCTCAAAGCACGCACGAAACCAACAACACAAATGACAGGACAATCAGAAAACCCGAGAAACTGACGACAGGGCGGAATCCAGGAAAATCCAGCCCACGCGGGAATCTGCGAATACTGAAAATCCCCGAAAAACAAGGGTCCAGTCGGAGTCCAAGCAGGATCTGGGAAAATCCGACCAGGGCGGAAAATCCCGTATTAGGGCAAAAGTCCGAAATTCATCTAGAACTTAAGATTTTCAATAAATAACCTAGGGGAAACACCTAGGCATTCAAAATAAACAATTAAGCACATGCCTAAGTAAGACAAAACCTCAAAAGAAAGGGCCAAAACACCAAAACGAAGCGAAAGAGGGTCCCTGCTTTCAGCGGGGCGTGTGTGCAAAAAACTGCACAACACTTACCCTGCTGGTTTATTGCAGCCCTTACCCATTCCTACTTAGAAGTGGAAAAGCATATCAATGAAGTTTATTATAGGGCTTCCCAAGGTGCAGGGAAATGATTGTATCTATGTGGTGGTGGATAGATTGACAAGGTTTTCTCACTTTTTTGCCATATCAGCAAGGTATATAGCGGTACAAGTGGTAGATTTGTTCTTCAAAGAGGTGTTTAGGCTTCATGGAACACCTAAGACCATCATTAGTGACAGGGACAGAAAGTTCATGAGCCTTTTTTGGTAGGAGTTATTCAGATTATGTGGCACCGAGTTGACTCCTAGCACTAGTAATCATCCCCAGATTGATGGGAAAATAGAGGTGGTTAATAAATGGGGGGAAGGTTACTTGCACAACTATGTTTTAGGGCAATAGAAGGCATGGGTTAAGTGGTTGCATTTGGAAGAGTTTTTCTACAACTCTACCTTCCATACCTCATTAGAATATCTCCATTCATGGCATTGTATGGTTATGAAGCTCCCAGCTTCGTTGATTTATTTTTTGGAGATTGCAGGGTGCCTAGAGCCAAGGATCTTCTTCAAGAGAGTTAGAATATCATGAGATCTCTAAGGTATAATATACAACATGCTCAAAATTTGCAGAAGCTATATGCTGACCAACATCGCATTAAGCAAGCTTTTGAGGTAGGAAACATGGTTTATTTGAGGTTGTAGTCTTACAGGCAATCCACTCTCAAGAAGAGTGGGTTAGAGAAACTTAAGTCCCACTTTTATGGACCATTCAGAGTCACCAAGAGGATTGGAGAGGTGGCTTATGAGCTTGAGCTATTTGAGAGTAGCAAGGTGCACAATGTCTTCCACGTTTCTCGCCTTAAAAAGGCACTTGGTTAGAATGTGGTTCCTTCTACAGAGTTGCATCCTTTGGATGAGGAAGGCAAGTTGACATTGGTTCCATAGGCTGTGATTGAGGTCAGGGAGCATACTCTACGGAAGAGGGTGATCAGGGAATATCTTGTGAAGTGGAAGAATTTTCCAGTGAAGGATGCTACTTGGGAGAGTGAGCAAATATTACAGCATCCAGAGTTGTGATTGCTTGAGGACAAGCAATCTTGGGGAGGGAGGATTGTAATGTTCCCTTCTTGCACCTGATTAGTTGGGGGAGTTCTATTAGCCTATTCCAGGGTTACTGTAGGCCAAGTGGAGTTGGTTAGGGGATTTAGAGCCTGTGTTTGGCTTTGTGGTCATTTTTGATACTTTCTAGTAGGGGTTACTCTTTGTAGCAGTGGCAGTTTTTAGTACTTACAATTTATAAGTCTCAATGCATCTCAGGTTGTGCCTGTTTGGTGTTTGGGCACACTTACTATTTTTAGTAAGTGTATTTTTTGGTAGCTGGTCCCAACCTCTGTTTCGCTAGCAGTGTAATAATTCCTGTTTGGGCATTGGTGAGTTCTAAGGGTAATCAAATTAGTATTTATCTTTTCCATCACTTATGTTATAAATTTACTTTATAACTTAAGTGAGGGTCATGTGTTCATCAAAAGGACCCCTTGTCTCACACCTAGGAAAAGGTGGAATAAAGTTGTTTTTAGAAAGCAAATATGTAGCCTCCAAAAGTGGACGCCAATCTTGGGGAGGCATAAGGAATTTAAAATAAATTAAAAAATCTCATGAAGGGGGGCATGGAGTTTCTTGGAGGGAAAAGTGATTTCAAACTTGTGTTGCCCTAATTTCCTTCCCTCTTCTATAAAATCACCTCTTGGGCTCTCATTTAGTTATCTCTATTTTAGCAACATAACATGATGTTGCTGGAATGCTTCCACGTTTACATTTTTGCAAGTTGAGGACTAAAACCCTCACTGTCAATAGCTGGTTTCGGTGGTGAGAGATCCACCCTGGCTGGGAAGAGTGGTTCTACTTTAGGGATCACAAATTGGTATTCATAGAGTTTTCTAATTTCTATCATTTTGGAGGTTGAAGAATGAAGATTTTCCCTTTTTTTTGATGTGGGATCGAAGGTTTGGGTGTGCTTGTGGTTTGAATTCATTTTGTTGGTGTTTGGAGGTGATAAAACAGATTTTTCAGAGGTCTGATATACATTTCTAGAATTTTGGAAACTCACTTTTTATAGTGGCTGGAAGTGCAAAATTGTTTGTAGCTCCATTGGTGGTCGAAGATTTGTTCTGGGTGTTGTTTCAAAGGATTTCTCATAGCTGGCCGCCACATCTCAAGCATTCATTTGCAATTTTTGGTGAAGCTTTGAATTTTAGGAGCAAATCGCCCCTCCTAGGGAGCCGTGCCTCTTTGGGAGTTGTGCATAATCAGGTCTGCTTATGTATAGACCCACATTTTGTCTTCTTCAGTGTTCGTGCAGCTGTTGATTGGAGATTTAGTGCTATGGTTGGTTAGCCCATATCGTAGCTAGGGTTTGGTGCATCATTTGAATGTATTGCTGCTCTTTTGTGACTGTAATCAGGTCTGTTATCAAATTTCCAAACTCTATTTTCAGCTATCTATTATTGACCTATGGTATTGTAATCAGTTGATTATTGTTTGTGAGATTATCAAGAAATTTCCTTGCATATTTGATGTTGCAAATATATGTAATTAAATGATGAATGAAACATAAAACTATTGCACTCTGCATCTCCTTCCTACGCGCAAGGAGAGAATTTTCCTTTCATATTTGATGTTGCAAATATTTGTAATTGAATGATGAATGAAACATGAAACTATTGCACACTACATCTCCTTCCTACATGCAAGCAAACCCAAAAAAAATCAGGGGTTGTTATAGATCATTAGTATTTTTCCCATAAGATTTGACTCAATAGTCCTTGCAATTAAAGAGGCTAAAGACCTCTCAAATATGACCATAGGTGAGTTGATGGAATCACTTCAATATCACAAGAAGTGCTTGAACATGTTTCCCTTTCTTGCTTAAAGTAAGCATTCAATGTTTAAGCCAACACAAGAGGTAGGGGAGAGGAAGAAATGGTAGAAGTAGAGGAAGACACTGCTCAAGAAGAGGAAACTCAAACAATGAAGAAGAAGCAAGCAACTCGTAGCCTCATTCTGCAGACAAAGAGGAACAAAAGCTCAAATCAAAGGTATGATAAAATTAATGTTCAATGTTATTATTGCCACAAGTATGGTCATTTTGCAAGTGAATGTAGAAAAAGGAAATGTGACCTGTCAAAACAAAGTGCAAATGTGGCTAATAAGGAGTTTGGACCTGAGTAGTCAAAAGTATTTATCATGTGCAACACTCGTGAGCAAATAGGCACTGAATTTTAGTATTTGGACAATGAACGAATAGCCACATGAGTGGAAATAAAAATTTATTTGCATTTGTTGACAAAAATGTATAGTCTAAGATCAAAATGGGGAACAATGAAATAGTTTTAGTTGTGGGTAAAGGCTTCACCAAGCATGGTGAGAAAAGAGAAATAGAGAATGTTTATTATGTCCCAAGAATAAAACAATCTCCTAAGTGTTGGATAGCTGGTCTAAAAAAACTGCAAAGCATTGATGAAAAATAGGGAGTGCTTTTATTTTGAACAAAATGAGGGTAAAAAAAAAGTTTGCAGCAGTCGAAATGACAAAAAATAGGATGTTTCCTTTATGGATGCAAACTAATCTCTCAACATAGTTTGCGATTTCTCCTCCCAAGCATGTGAAGAGTACAACAGCACCATAGGAACCCTCAAGATGGTCATCAAAGACCCCTCTAGGCTCTAGCATTTAAGATATGCACATTTAAGTTATTCTAGACTTAGTCTTTTGTCTAAGAAGGATATGGGTAGGGGGTTACCAATCATAGTAGAGCCTTAAAAGAAAATGTGAAGCTTGCATTTTAAGAAAACAACATAGGTAGCCCTTTTAATCAAGGAAGTCTAAGAGGGAAAAAGCACCATTAAAGTGGGTGCATTTAAACTTATGTGCCTTTGTGCAAACTCTCACCCTAGGCAAAAACCAAATTTAATGACTTTCATTGATGACTATAGAAAAAAGACATTGGTCTGTCTTTTAAAGAATAAATCTAAAGCCTTTGAGAATTTCAAAGAGTTTAAGGCCCTAGTTGAGCAGCAATGTGGACACTTTATCAATGTCCTCATATCAAATAGGGAAAAAGAGTATGCCTCCAAAGAATTTCCAAATCTTTTGGAGGAATGAAGGCATTAAAAGAGTTTACAGCCAGCTATAATCCACAACAAAATGGAGTAGCAAAGAGAAATAATATGACCATCATGGAGATAGCAAGAAGCATGTTGAAGAACAAGGGACTTCCAAATGAATATTGGGGTGAAGTCGCTGCAATAGTATACCTGCGAAATAGATGTCCCACAAAGGTTGTGCATGTAATGTCCCCATTTTGGCCATACACTCTTATGTGATTGATAGCCTATTTCCGAAAATTCGTAGGCTGATTAGAAGTGCAAATTAGGGTTTCCTATTTTATAGGAGGTTTTTGATGCATTCTTGAAAGTTTGCATGTATGAGTTTCTAATGCATGTCTGGTGGAGTTCTGAGTTTTCAAAGAGCTTTGCAGTGATATGTCATGCAAAGGCATTGGGCAACTTTTCAGAGTTTACTATTTTTAGTTTGCTCTATTTCTGATAGTGCTATCTTGGGCAGTAGCATCAACAGTCAGTTCAGTTTCCATTTCAGGCAATGCACTTTGGAGCATATTTGGCTTTCAGCATTTTGAGGCTCTTTTTGGTAAAAATGATTTATTTAAGTCATTTAATTATTATAATGTGATTTTGACCCCTTGGCCTAGCACAATGACTTAATATTGTTTTAAAAGGGGGACCATGAGGGTGGATGCCTCATTAAGAGATATTTTAATATTTCAAATGTTAATTATCTCCTCATGTGTTTTGGACACCAAAATCAAGGAAGGAAAAGTGAATTAAAAATCAAATAATTGCCAAAAAGGAGTTGGAAGTCCCTTTTGGAGGAAAGATGGAAAGTCAACAGTCACCTCAAGTTTTATTTAAGAAGGCTTTTGCTCATTCATTTGGTATCCATTATTCTATGCTAATGTTCTGCTGTCGAAATGACTTCTTGAATTTAGCTTCGAGGAATGCTTACCTCCTAGCATTTGTCCAATTTCGTGTTTGAAAGATAACACCTAGTTGGTTTAATGGTTTCTTCTCGTTCAGACTAGCAGATCGAGTTTCATGGTTGATGATTTTTTGAAGGTTTCTTGAGTTTTAAGTTGCTGGTTCGGTCATGGCTGCAAGGGGAATTTGAATACAGCTTTAAGGGTAAATTTTATTTGCACATGGGTATCAGTCCTTTCAAATTATATGCTTGAGGCACCTCTTTTTGTGCAAGGGCAGATTTTATAGTGAAGAGGATGATTTTAAAAGTGAGGTCGACCCTTTCCTAGGGTTGTACCATGCATTGAATGCCTTGGAATCTGTGTTGGGTGCTTTTGCTGAGTTTGAAGCTTGGAAAATGATGGTTTCATGGTCGCCTAGCCTTTGAAGTGAAGAACTTTCAGTTTGGTAGGAGTTTGCGAAGTGTGGTAAGAGACTTGTCCATTTTGGTGTGTTGTTGATTGTTGGTTTAGAATTTCAGTTTGCAGATTTTATATCAGATTTATGTCAGTTTTTTATTTTAGTTTATAACTTCAATAATTGAGAGATTCTAGAGTGGGAGATTATCTATTTCATTGTGCTTTGAAGATATTGTAATAACACTTGTAAATTGCAGTTGTTTATCATTGTAAGACTGTAAACAGTAGTATTGTTCCAGTCATTTAATTAGCTGCAAATTCTTGTGTTTAATCTCTCATATTTATAACCCCTGGATGGTTTACCGCCAGTGTGGAGAAAGAACAAATTAATCTTTCATTTGTTACCCATTGAAAAATGGCGAATTCCCACTGTTGAGTAGATGCCTGCCATAACGAATGAATTGTTTGAAATTCTATTATTTTCCCCCCCACTGATTTAGTGGTATTGTGGAATTTCTCATGGCTGGTTAACCGCTTATTAGCAATCAGTTGTAATTCAATTTTGAGCAGTTGTTTAGTTTCCTCCGCCATATGCTATCACCTCGCCTTCTAAAGGATCTTGGTGAACATTCTTGGCGTTGAGTGCATTTAATTTGATTATCATTTTGGAAGCTAATGCTAATCAATTGGCGTAGTGTTGGTTTGTGTTGTGTAAATCTTGGGAAAAAATTGGTTGGCATATTTCAGTGGTATCAGAGCCAAGATCCTGCCATCCTGTGACAATCAGAGCTCAGCTGTCAGATGAGTGACAGAGAAATCAGATTCTACACCAGAGGTTAGAACTGAGTTTAGTTTCAGTTTTCAGTAATTCTGAAGATGTTACGTTTTCTGAAGTCTAGGAACTACGAGAAGACAAATGTGATTATGGCTTTTGAAGAGGAAAGAAATTTGGCAAGGTCACCTTCCATTGCTGGGACAAGGTTCAATGAAGAATGTCAGTACAAGAGGCAATGTGAACATGAGGCTTCCATACTCCATGAGGAATATCAGAATATGTCATATGAGTTCAAGAAAGGTGTTTCTTTTGATTGCTACTTGAATTATGTGTTGATTAAGAAACCTGGGAAATTGGGTGTGGTCAATTACATCAAGAAAAAAATTAAAAAGCAGAACTTGCAATGGTTGAAGAATCAAGGAAGAAGAAAAAGTATCGGTTTGTGGGTTGCAGCCCACATGTAAGCAAATTGAAAAAAAAAATCAGTCAACTAGTGTTGAAGATGGCACAAGCAAGGTGCACATTTTGCCTCAAAATGATAGGGCGCTTGACAAAGATACCTTGGAAAATGAGGAGAGTAAGTTAGAGTCCCAAAATACACCCTTAGACTTGCATGAGATGGGACATTATGAAGATTGTTTGGGTAAGAAGAATAGAACAACAGTCTTGAGTCCTAATGAGGATTCATCCGATGAAGAGCTTGAGACAAATGAATTCACAGAAGATTTTAGTTGTACCAATGTGCGGGTTGAGTTTGCTAAAGAAGAACAAATTGAAGGAAATGCTAGTGGTTTCATTGAATCGGCCTATGACCACTTTAACGTTAATAATGTTTATGATGATTCGGTTGAGTTCAGATCAAATCATGTTGAAGATTTGGTGAGGGATAATTCTCTACTTGTTGCTGACCCGACTTCCCAAAGGATTCCATATGAAGAATTTATGACAAGTGACCAAGAAGACTTCTTTGGTATGTATGTGGATGCTAATGATAAAATTAGCAACACATCTACTCATGATAGTTCCATTGAAGAAAAGAATGATAAAATATTCAAAGCAGCCAACTTTGATGATTCTTTATTTCAATACAATTATAGTGACTTGGGTGGTAGTGGGTTTGAATATCAAACTACGCTTGTGGAGGAAGCTATAGATGAAGATTTCAGTTTAAGTGGAATGGGAAGTGATTCATTCAAAGAGTCAACAATCCAAGAGGAGCATGATGATTTCTTTCTTGTTGATCATTACAATCAAACTTTTCACATTTGGGATCTGGGTGTGATGTCACCAAGGTATGATAAAGAACCAGAGTGGGATAAATTCCCCTTTGATCCTGATGAAGTGCAAAATTCAGTTTGCATTGCAAGATATGTTGAGGTCATTGGAGGAGAAGTTGCAGCAAAGGACAATGAGAACGTGAATTCTTATGTTGAAGTTTTAAAATCAGAAAATGGTTTGGGTGCCTTTCAAATTGACACAAGAAGAGTATGAGATCTTGAAAGGTAAAGATAGAGATACTAATTTTCTTGATGAAGTTGCTGATAGACCTTCTATTCAGGAGTTATGTAGTGAAGAGGTTAGTAATGAAGCTGATTTTGAAGATCTTGCCAATGAAAGTAAATCAGAAAAGTTGATATTCGAAGAGCAAAGCCTCTTTGTTGATTATGATCAAGGGCCTAAAGAGCTGCAAATTTTGAAGGATAACTTATTTGTTTCAGAAGAGAAAATTGTTAAGCCGTTATCAAGATTTGATAGCACATACCATTTCATTGAACAACTCTATTGGAAGATTCAGTTTGAAGAGAGACAAAATGGAGTTAAGGATGGAGACACTCTTTCCAAGATGCAAATCATCAAAGAGGCATTGGAATCCTTTAAGTTAGATTATTTGCACTTGCTCACAGATAGAGATAATGCTATTAAGTTTGCAAAGGAGACTTATGACGCCTACTAGGAGAAGGAGAAAGAGGTTGATAGGCTTTGCCTTGATCTTACCTTAGCTCATCATTCATTATGCAAAACAAAAAATCAATCACCTATTGCAGCCACACTTAAGGAACAAGAAGCTAATACAAGGACTATGGAGATCAAGCAAATAGTTAAAGGAATAAATGAACTCCATAATGATGAATCATTGCATAATACCAAGGTGATTCCATATGTTGATGGTGATTGGAAAGTACATCAAGAGTGTGAACTCTTGAGTTGGGAAGAGACTTTGCCACAAGAAGGAATAGTTTGCAGCTATGAGATAGATGTTTTGAAGGATAATGAATGTGGTACTCAACATGCTACACTTTGTGGGTTGGCAACTAATGATGGGGATCCAAAAGTTGAAAAGGATGAGCTTGAATTCTATGAAGACACCAACAAAAGGGATGAATAAAATATTGTTGAGAACACAGTCCATTATCTTCACATGATTTGGTTAATCATAAGCTTATAGATAATTTCTATGAGGGTGTGCCATGTTTTGTGAGTAGTAATCATCCAAGGCATTTTGATAATGAAAGCATAAGTGGATTCAAGGATGAATTCTTCACATGGGAAGTGTGGACTCAAGGAGATTTCTTCATCGCACTTCAAGGTGTCAATAAAACAAGTCTTGGTAGCTGCTGGTAACTCTATTGCAGCAGCAAAGAGTGAAGATTCCAGACTTATTACTCGTGAAGTTTGGGAGAAAGATGGACCAAAACAGATTATTTACCTCATTGACAATCCATCTCTTGGGTTGAGTGATGTTTTGGCTCATCCCAGTCCTTTGGGGGAATGGGAATTGAGGACGACATTTGTTCTGTGCTCCATTGATGTTGATGTTTTCATGGATGGGCTGCACGGGTTTATCAAAGAAGACACTAACTTCTTTAGTTTGCATTTCACTTTGATTAGCTCTTGGAGAAGTGTTGTGTACTCTTTCCGGTGCATTGGAGAACATTTTCAGTTGGGTATATCCATGCTTGGGATCCCCAACATGGGTTGATGAAGTTAATCACTTGTGGAAAGGTGATTTCTTGGGGGAACAAGGATTTAATTTTCAGATTCTTTGATGTTGTCCCCATCTTCACCAACCATTTGATGGTTCTTTTTGCTCATCAACTGGTGAATTGGAGAGATATTTCAAGCAAAGGATGGTTTCATGTTGGGTTGGAGTTTCTTGAGAGGATGTTTCCAGCCTTGGGCATGAGCAGTTGTGCTATTATGGACGTTGATTTTCAGTGTTGCAGCAGTTGTTCAATTCCTTGCACGCTGATTTTCCTAAAATCAAACTTTAAGTGGTTCATTTCAGATTTTATGGGCAGCTGGTACACTCATTTTTTCTTTTCACAATCTTTTATTAGTGATGATTTTTGGCTTCAAAAGTGGGTAATGGTGTTTCATAGTGATTCGGATTAGTATTGGATGGTGTTCAAGTTATTTTCCGGTGGCTTTCTTTGTACAATCTCTTGCACTAGTGTTTGGGGTAGCGAACCTTTGCTTGATTTGGTTCAACTTTTTGAGACTTTGGTGGAGAGATTGGTGGAAGTTTTCAGAAGTTTTCTTGAATATGTCAGAATTACTCAGAGGCATTATACATCCTTGTGGAGTTTTGAGGATGCGGCTGCTATGACTTTGCAAAGAGTTGTTTTTCCCTTTGCAATTAGCTATGATGGAGATACACTTGTTGTTGTGACTCCGTTTGTTGCTTTGAGGAGTTATGTTGATGAGAAGATTTTTGAGTTGATTAGATTATTCTTTTTGGTTCACAGAATGGTGATTGACATTGACATTGCAGATGTTAATTCTTCAGAGTTTATTGGGCATGAAATGTTGCTAGATTTTGATTCCATTCCTTCCATGTTTTTCAGTTTGAATTTCAGGCATGTTATCTCTTTGAGGTTGTAGGGATGGTTTGTGCAGTTCTGGTGCAATGATTTCATTTGTATGATTAGAGTAGAGCAACATCAGCATGGTGGGGTTTTTCAGAGATGGTCATGGGACCCTGAGATCCTATATGTTTGGTGGGATCAGTTTGGAGTGTTGTGGCATTGCTTGAGGACAAGCAATTTTGGGAAGGGCAGACTATAATGTCCCCATTTTGGCCATACACTCTTCTATGACTGATAGCCTATTTTTGGAAATTCGTAGGCTGATCAGAAGTGCAAATTAGGGTTTCCTATTTTATAGGAGGTTTTTCATGCATTCTGGAAGGTTTTCATGTATGAGTTTTTGATGCATGTCTAGTGGAGTTCTGGGTTTTCAGAGAGCTTCGCAGTGATATGTCATGCAAAGGCATTGGGAAACTTTTCAGAGTTTACTATTTTTAGTAAGATCTATTTCTAGTAGTGCTATCTGGGGCAATAGCATCAACAGTCAGTTCAATTTCCATTTCAGGTAGTGCACTTTGGAGCATATTTGGCTTTCAGCATTTTGAGGCTCTTTTTGGTAAAAATGATTTATTTAAGTCATTTAATTATTATAATGTGATTTTGACCCCTTGGCCTAGAACAATGATTTAATGTTGTTTTAAAAGGGGGACCATAAGGGTGGATGCCTCATTAAGAGATATTTTAATATTTCAAATGTTAATTATCTTCTCATGTGTTTTGGACGCCAAAATGAAGGAAGGAAAAATGAATTAAAAATCAAATAATTGCCAAAAAGGAGTTGGGCGCCCCTTTTGGAGGAAAGATGGAAAGCCAACAGTCACCTCAAGTTTTATTTAAGAAGGCCTTTTTTCATTCATTTGGTATCCATTATTCTATGTTAATGTTATGCTGTCGAGACTCGAAATGACTTCTTGAATTTAGCTTCGAGAAATGCTTACCTCCTAGCATTTGTCCAATTTTGTGTTTGAAAGATAACACCTAGTTGGTTTGATGGCTGCTTCTCGTTCAAACTAGTAGATTGAGTTTCATGGTTGATGATTTTTTGAAGGTTTCTTGAGTTTTAAGTTGCTGGTTCGGTCATGGCTGCAAGGCGAATTTGAATACAGCTTTAAGGGTAAATTTTATTTGCACATGGGTATCAGTCCTTTCAAATTATATGCTTGAGGCACCTCTTTTTGTGCAAGGGCAGATTTTATAGTGAAGAGGATGATTTTAAAAGTGAGGTTGACCCTCTCCTAGGGCCGTACCATGCATTGAATGCCTTGGAATCCGTGTTGAGTGCTTTTGCTGAGTTTGAAGCTTGGAAAATGATGATTTCATGGTTTCCTAGCCTTTGAAGTGAAGAACTTTCAGTTTGGTAGGAGTTTGCAAAGTGTGGTAAGAGACTTGTCCATTTTGGTGTGTTGTTGATTGTTGGTTCAGAATTTCAGTTTGCAGATTTTATATCAGATTTATGTTAGTTTCTGATTTTAGTTTATAACTTCAATAATTGAGAGATTCTAGATTGGGAAATCATCTATTTCATTGTGCTTTGAAGATATTGTAATAACACTTGTAAATTGCAGCTGTTTATCATTGTAAGACTGTAAATAGTAGTATTGTTCCAGTCATTTAATTAGCTGCAAATTCTCGTGTTTAATCTCTCATATTTATAACCCCTGGATGGTTTACCGCTAGTGTGGAGAAAGAAAAAATTAATCTTTCATTTGTTACCCACTGAAAAGTGGCGAATTCCCATTGTTGAGTGGATGCCTGCCGCAATGGATGAATTGTTTGAAATTGTATTGTTTTTCCCCCCACTGATTTAGTGGTAGTGTGAAATTTATCATGGCTGGTTCACTGCCTATTAGCAATTAGTTGTAATTCATTTTTGAGCAGTTGTTTAGTTTCCTCCGCCATATGCTATCACCTTGCCTTCTAAAGGATCTTGGTGAACATTCTTGGCGTTGAGTGCATTTAATTTGATTATCATTTTGGAATTGGCATAGTGTTGGTTTGTGTTGTGTAAATCTTGGGAAAAAATTGGTTGGCATATTTCAGTGCATGACAAGATTCCACAAGAAGCATGGAAAAAATGTAAATAGAGCATGGAGCACCTTAGAGATTCTGGGTGCATGGCTATGCATTTGTGCCAAAAAATAAAACCAAAAATCAGACGGTAGAGAAAAGTGCATCTTCATAGGGTACAGTGAAGAATCCAAGGCATACAAATTATATAACCATGTCACCAAACAACTTGTAATCAACAAGGATGTTGAATTTATAGAAAATATATCATGGGATGACATGGTGGACACTTCCTCGAGTACCTTAGTAATAATACCCATAGATGATGAAGGAAATGAAGATCAACAAAGTGCACCTATAGTAGATCCAGAGCTCAACAATCAACTCTAGAGACCATTTCTAGTAGATTTATAGCCCAACAGACAACTTTGGAGATTATCTACAATAGCTTCAGAATCCACTAGTCAATTTTGGAGACATACTTCATAGTCAAGCATGTCTAGTAAGGTATGATGATGAATTAGATGAAAATCTAAATTTTGCATCATTTTCTTATAGTGGTCCAATACATTTTGGAAGAAGTTGTATAAAAGATAAATGGTGTGAAGCCATGGATGAGGAAATAGATGCAATTGATATAAATAGGACATGGGAGCAAACTAATTTATCTATGGATAAACAAGTGTTTGGATTTAAGTGGGTCTATAAGACCAAGAGCAATGCTGAAGAAAAAATTAAAAGGTATAAAACAAGGTTGGTTGTGAAAAAATACAAATAGTAGCCTAAAAGAGATTATGATGAGACATATTCTCCAATAGCAAGAATGAAAACTGTACGAGCAATCTTAGCATTAGCAGCCTAGCACAAGTTGAAGGTATACCAAATGAATGTAAAATCTACCTTTCTAAATGGGGTTTTGAAGGAAGATGTGTATGTTGAATAGTCACTGGGCTATGAAGTCTCGGGACAAGAAGACAAGGTATACAGGCTAAAGAAAGCACTCTATGGACTGAAGAAAGCACTTTGGGCATGGTACAATAGGATTGACTTATATTTGTTGAGCAATGGCTTTAGCAAAAGCAATAGTGAGCCCACACTCTACATCAAGGAAAGTAATGGTGAGATTTTAATAATTGTTTTATGTGTAGAAGATCTAATTTTTATAGGGAATAATGACCTCCTCATTGCTAATTTCAAAGAAGTAATGAAAAAAGAATGTGATACATCAGGCTTAGGTCTACTAAAATATTTCCTTGGTATTGAGGTAAAACGAATGGATCATGGCATTTTATTTGTCAAACAAAGGATGACATATGAACAACAAGCCTGCATTGACACTAACAACCACATGTCTGAAAATAACTAAGGAAGATTGAGCAATAGTGTAAACCCAACTTTGTACAAGAACATGGTTGGAAGTTTAATGTATTCAACAACAATTAGGCTTGATATAATGCATGTAGTAAGCTTGATTTCTAGATTTATGGAGACACCAAAGGATACACAATAGCAAGCAAGTAAGAGGAACTTGAGATATTTTAATGGCAGCAAGGGCTATGGTATTTTGTATATTGCATCAAGTGAGTTTGGGTTGGTTAAATATACTAATAGCGATTGGACAAATAGTGTAGAATAATAGATGATAGGAAGAGCACATTGAGATATGTGTTCCATTTGAGTTTAGGAGCATTTTTATGGGCATCAAAGAAACAATCCATTATTTCTCTTTTCACAATAGAAGTTGAGTATACATCAGCAAATATAGCCACATTTCAAGCTATTTGGCTCTAAAGGATCCTAACAAATTTAAGAGAAGAACAAGAAGATGGTACAACCATTTATTGTGACAATATATCTTTAATATCCTTGGCAAAGAATCCAATCTTCTAGGGATGAAGCAAGAATATTGAGATCTAGTATCATTTTATAAGGGAGCTTGTAGAACATGGAGAAATCAAAGTTCATTTTTATAGATTTGAGCAGGAACTTGTAGATATTTTTCACCAATAAAATCACAAAAGAATGTTTCAAACACTTAAGAAATATGTTGGGCGTCATAGACAACTCCAAAGAGTGGCAGCTCCAAAAATATCCAGAAAGCAATAGCTCTAGATTAGCTTTAGCAATCAGCTCTAGAAAGCTCCAGAAAGTTGACTCTTGAGGAGACATACAATTCAGCTTTGAAAATGCATAGTTTAGATTCAAAAATATACAATGAGCATAAAAGAGACTCAAGATTAAGGGGGAGTGTTGGAAATACATTTAATCTTGAGTCAAATGTAATGTCCCTTTTTCAATCCATTCCAACATTTTTGGAAAGTTTCAAGATTCTAGGAGAATGCCAACTTATTCAAAAAGGAATTTTGACAATGGTGGTGAGTTCAGGAGACCAAGAGGAGTTCAATGGTTCTTTTCAAATGTGGTTTTGACATTTTGGGAGCATTCCACAGTTCTTGGAGATTCCAACATCCTTGGAGGATTCAACTTTTTCAAAAACCTTAGAATATGGATAAAAGTAATTAAATAAATAATTTAAGTTGTCTTAAGGTAATTTTATTTTAAAAAGGCAACTTATGTTTATTTATTTTAAAGA
>VDFB02381892.1:0-26566 GCA_007258455.2 Sequoia sempervirens | reverse complement strand
AGCATACCCTAATGCAATAAAATTATGTTGTTGGAGGTATTGATAGGTCCGGTTTGAACCATCGTTCTTTTGCGAACGAGTATCAATGTGTTACCCCATGTAGTTGTCCAGTTTATTTTGTTGTGTTCATTTGTATTGTTTTGTGTTTGTGAATTAATATTTAAAGTTTAATAAATGTCTGTCAATGTATTTATAAATGTTTGTGATTTAATTTATTAAATTAAATTAAATTAGTTATCAAATTTAAAATTGAAAGTTATTCTTTGTAAATGTTTTTAATTAAAATATAAATATTGCTGATTTACTTGTGCAAACTTGAATTATGAGAAATAGATATTTTAATGAAAAGATATTTTCAACATGTAATGAATCTTGATTGACAGTTAAAGATCTGATTGGATATTTTAAAGAACTAGTTAAACTAATTGATCTATTTACAATGCAAAATGGTCTGTCAGTTAAGTTTTATGATTGGAAGTTATTTGCATAAATGAACGACAGTTGCTTCAGAAGAACTTTTCTCTTAAAATTTTGTTTACAAGCGTAATTTTGAAGCTGGGTTGATTTGCAATTTTTGTTGAAGTTTGGTGAATTGATTTCGGGGTTGACAGAAGTCTCAAGAATCATTTCTAGCCAGTTATCGGACTTCAAAACAGGTTTTCTTTTGTAATTTTTAATTCTTGTGCTGAATTCTTTCTTTGAAATTGATGGTGATTATAATTGTTCGAATAAGAAATTGTTCTGTTGAATCTACACAAACCACAAAGAAACAGATTAGAAGACTAAACGAACCTTAAAGTAGAAAATAATAAAAACATTATGTAAATTAAAATATTCCAGATCTGAAATTGTCTTTAATTTAGCTGTGAGATGATTATATTTGCATGAATTTGGGGTTTTTAGAAAGAATTTGAAGTTTTTCCTCTATTTTCAAAAATAGATTTAAACAAACTCCAGATCTGGACATTTAAATGACTGTAGATTAAATTTAGGTATCACGGTATTCATGGAATATTGCGTTGAGAATTATAACCATCTGAAAACAGAAGGGTATTCATTTTACATTGAAATTTCCTACAGCCAATTCTTTATACAATCTTATACTGTATAACTCCAAACTTATTATTACAGAAAACGCACTTAGAGGTATAAAAGATTGTATTATTAAATTGTTTCAGTTATATGCCATTCTTGGGAACTTATGAGTTCAAATTTTGTTCATTGAACTGTGCGCAGCCTCCTCCTTTTGATGTTTCATGTACAATCTTTGATAAAAAAGATCTAATGTCAATCACTGCCTGAAGTATATACCTCCATTTTTTTTAAAATAACACTTTCCTCTTTACCAGCGCAATTAGTTAAAATAATTACTTGTTATCTGGAATTCTATTATTTTCTTAACCTATTTCTATCTACCTTAATATATTTCACTTGAGAATTGCGCGCGGGCAGTAGCTAAAGTTTGGAGATTTATGTTCGATGGAAGTATATCCAAATAATTGTAAACTACTCCTCTTTAGTCGTCTATACCTTTCTTACAGGAGAAACACCATTATAATGCCGTATTATGTTTCATTCTTCTCAATGTGTTTCACAACTTCATTTTATTGTTGTGTTTTATGGAGCTTCTTATAGATCTTGCAATTCTTATTTATTTATATATATAATCAAATTGGATTAGAAAGGCGTATCTCTGAGTTTTCTTGAGGTTTAGAAGATGCCCTGATGAACTCATGAATTGTTAGTTTTGTTACTTTTTATCATTCAGAATTTTGTTGATAGATCTGCGAGATTAGCACTGGCCCTTACTCTTGTTTTCTAATTATATATATATATATATATAACTTAAATTGAACAACTCACCTGTTAACTACTCTTACGGCATGCATGGCATGTAATATATTCTTTATTTATTGTTTATTGGCTGTAGATTGCGAATTTAACAGATATTAAGCTTTTATTTTAGTTGCCTGAATATGATATCTTTTATACCTGAATCTGATGAGTCCAGATCTTGTGCATGGCGTGAATAACGCCTAACTTCAGTTATGTGTTACTCTCTTAATACAGCAAGCTTTTAATTTAATAGATGAGGACAGTTAAATTTAATTTAGAAATTTTATTTTAGAAAATGATTTCTAAATAAATAAAAAATTAATCTCTATAAATGGTGTTAATACTGCCCTTTTTAGTGTATGACAATTAATGTTAACTAATACTTTGTTCGTTTTGTTATATAATCATTTTACCATTAAATGTTAGTATCATACTAGTAAATAGATTCTTTATAGAGTTGATTTAAGCAAATGATTCTTGATCGCTAAAGATACATTTTATTTATTTATTTAATAAATTGTATTGTATAAATTGAGTAATTTAAAAAAAAAAATCTTATTATTTGTAATGAATAATAATAATAGCTGTAATAGTAAATTGTAAGACATTCTATAATGTCAATAGATTGATATTTTGAACTCTTAATTTATGAAGATTAAATGAGTATATTTGATGAGATATGTATATATTATGGGAACGAACATGTAATGCTATTGAGTTTTGATTTGTTCTTCTTTAAAGGCAAGAAAAGTGAAAATGGTATTGTAAGGTGTAATACATATTGATTACTTTGCTTAATTATAAGTATTTATACTTGGGAATATAGCTTTGCACATTTTGTCATTGTCTATAGAAGTATCTTAGAGACTATGGTCTGTTTCTAGCAGAAGATGTAAACCTTTGTGGTTGTGAATTTTATGCTTGGTAGCTACCCCTAGACGTTTATGTTGAGTCATGTTATAGAAAGAGTGGCTTGCGTTAGGGGCCAAAATCCTATAGAGATTGTCTGGGTAACCTATCATAGGTGAATTAATCCAATTTAAACCTAACTAATGTATTAGGGGTTGGGTAGAACTAAACACTAATTCAGATAATAGTTTGCCTCACCTATTTTCTTAATGCTCGTTTAGGTTGAGAAAATGTTGAGAAGGCCTGGAATGGCAAGTCATCATCTTGTCTTCTCGAAAGATGAAACGACTCCATATTAGTCTACATAGGGGCTGGGAATCGGTAGAGACTGCCAGGGTAACTCATGGAGAGGGCAGGTAGTCTAGGAAGATTGACCAGGGCAACCTATCCCGATAGTGTGATGACACTCTTAGTCTATACCATGATGGTGTTCCTTGTGTTCAGATTTCTATTAGATGTGATTTGTTAATGGGATTTTATCTGTTATGATTGTTATCGTTATGTCGTGATGTGAATTGTAAACCTCGTAAACGTAATGTTTTGTCTTCATTGTTTGTGGACTTGTTATTATCTCCTAGCATGGAGGGAGTGGACCTTCGAGTTCCACATGGTTGGGAGGAAACCATGCTACACCTCCCTTGGATTTTCTTGCAGATGATCCTATGCTTGCATCTGGTTCTAGTTACCTCTTTGTTCGTGACTGTGGATGCACAGCATGTTCGTGGATATAGATGTCAGTCGTGAAATGATCACTATATGTTTTGTAAATATACCTCTTGTATAAGAGCGTTCATATTGTACCATCATTTTGTTGTATTGAGATTCATTGAAATCTCACCTATTGTAATCTTGACATTCAGATACTTGATTGTAATAAGTTTTGAAAACTGGAACATTCGTGGCATTAGATTTGTACTTTGATTATGATAATGTGTTAAGTTTATTTATTATGTTTATGTAACAACGTCTTGGAAACTTTATGACTATTGTGTAATTATATCTTTTTTTTAAAAAAAATATTCAGTTAATTTCATTCTTTACACTTTGTTATAATGGTAACCAAGGTGGGGCGTTACAAATTATAAATATGTCATTCCAGTGAATGTTGACTATCTAACTAAGTATGCTCATTTTTGTACCATACCCCACCCTTACATAGTTTCAATCATGACACCACACATCTAGGACATAGTCTTCGAGCTTTTTGGTATGTCACTTTCCATCATAAATTCTCATTTCGGTACCATACCTCACCTTTATAGTATTAATTATGGTACCACACTTCTAGGACATACGATATGTCACTCTCCATGATAAATGATCTTAATCCTACCTTCACAAACAACTTCTAGTAAACATTACTTAAATTACAAAATACTCAATTAAACATGAATCTTACTCATATATCATATTTAATTTTTAAAAATAATTTTCTAATTTATCAATCAACTTATTAATGTAAGATAAAATTAATTAACCAAATTTATTTATGTAAAGATATTTATTTCTTTTCTAAGATAAGTTAATCAGGATGGAGGGCAATTACTCTAAAAACTATTGTGCTTCTGTCCACTCCAACTCAGTCTAAGATATACGTCTCCAAGGAAATCATCAAGTGCTAAGTTAGACAGGTATGTATTCAAGAGAGGGTCACCACCTAAGGTGATAAGACTGAAAAAATGCTTTACCTTCAATTTCATTTACGCCAAAGGCGTTACCTATTTGAAAGAAGTTGACCACATTATGTTGATCAATGGTTAACAACATCTTAGAGGCATGGAAGAAAATGGAAAGTTCATTGGCCATTGATTTCATCATCACCACTACCATTTTTTTAAAGTTTTACATTCACCATTTTTTAAGTTTGCCGTTCACCACTTTTTACATAACATTAAATTTCCCTCTATGAATGAGGCAACCTATAAAATCATATCAACAACTATCTTGTGTCTGTATCAATTCAAGATGATTAAACGAATCTCATCCATTCATCATTTTCACTATTTTTTGGTTGTTTTTCGTAGTTTTTTAATGCTTTCCCAGTTGCTATTCGTTTTTTCCCTCCAAACTCTTCTTGCACTAGTATTGACCTTACACTTCTTCAATTTGGTGAGCTACAACTTGAAAATAAGGTTTCGATGAAGGTTTTAGAGTATTTTTATTAAAATGAAAAAATATGGCCAAGATCTTAATAATGAGGACATTTAGGTTTTAGCATTATGGCATCCTTTATCCTATGTAATTAAGTACATATTCTAGCATAATTAATATATAGTGTATATTTTATATAATAAAAATAAAGTATAAGTAATATAATTATACTAATTATTATTATATGTTATATTCTTTAACAAAACTATTAAATATATATATATATATATATATATATTTATTTATTATAATTAATAATTAATAATAATTATGTTTATATATAATACAAAATATAATTAATATATTATAAATATTGAGTATAATAGTAATAGAGATTAAATAATATATAATAGTATATATAGGTTATATTATTATTATATATTGTATTCTATAATAAAAAATATTAAATATAAATATGGAATTATTATATTTAATAGTTAATATATTCTTATATAGAACAAATTAAATTAATATATAAAATTTTTGGATAGTTTAATTGATCTGTGGAGATATTAGGAAAAAGAAATAGAGATAGAGGGGGAGACAATTCTATATAGAGAGAGGAATATATACTAACACTTGCACTTAAAGGAGGTTCAAAGATTACACCGATAGAAAACTATATGTATGCTAATATATTAGAGAGAATGTGTTTGTAAATGGGTGTGCTGTAAATTCTAGTTGCATATGGCTAGATTAAACAATTAATAATGAGTGCTAAATAATGGAATGAAATAAACTTAGACAAATCTTGATTTTTTCTTTAAAGAAATTAAGCATTATCTGATTATGAAATATTTGCATTTAGATTTGAAACATAAACCAATGCAAATGAAAAAAATAAAGTTGCCATCAAATTGACAAAAAGAACTACAAATGGAAATAGAATTTTCCCATCCAATTGTCAAATCAATATTTATCTGGGTTTTATGTGATAAGTGAGATTTTGGAGGCTTTTACTTGATATTTAAGAGGATTTTATCATTAAACAAAAGTTGGTTTACCATTAAATGGTAGTTGAAACTTGCTTTCCAATGAATCAATAATGGTTTGCAAGCGTGAGACTTGTTTAAGGATCAAATCTCACACTATATGTAGCCTATCCACTAATAAAGAGAGAGAAACTCAAAAGATAGAGAATGAGAGAAAGAGACAAATTTAGATAAATAGATATTTAGAGAGAGAGAGGAATAGACAAAGAGAGATAGAACACGAGAGAGAAATATAAGAGATACAAAGGAAAAAAGATAGAAAAGAGAAACTAACTTTTGATTGGTTGTTTCATGTCAAAAATCCAAGGATGACATGTGTCCTTGGGGAGTTATGCTAAAGGTAGCATGCCATTTGATCAATTCACCTTTAGGACCTCTTCAACATACCTATTGAACACTTAAGTAGACAAACATATAGAGAGAGAAAGAGGAAGGAAGAGAAAAGGGAGAGGGAGAGGGAGATAAGATATAGCTAGGCAAAGAGAAAAAATAAGAGAGCAAGAGAGAGGGTGCAAAATGAGACAAAGGAGGAGAAAGAGACGAAGATAGAAATAAAGGGATAAAAAGAGGGATAGGGAGAAAAAAAGAGAAGAGAAAGAAACAAAGATAGAGATAGAGATAGAGATAAATAGAAATAGAGAGATAAAGAGGGAGACAAAGAGATATAGAGAGATAGGTAGAGATAAAGAAGAATAAAGAGAGACATAGAAAGAGGCTTTATACTGAGGGAGATAGAGAAAAATAGATGAAGGAAAAAAGAAAGAGAGAAGAGGAGAGAGGCATAGATAGAGACAGACACATATAAAGAGATAAGGAGATAAAGATAAATAGAGGGAAGAAAAGATATATATATAGAGAGAGAGATAATGAGAAACATACAGATAGAGACGAAGACAAAGAGATAGAGAGATAAAAATGAATAGATATATATATAGGGAGGGTGATTGATATATCTCTCCATATCACTCTTTATCTCTCTATATCTCCCACTATCTATGTCACTCCCTCTCCCCCTCTCTATCTATAGAGCTACTCTCCCTCTCCCCCCCTCTCCCTCTCATTCACTCTATCTCTCCTAATCTGTATCTATATCTCTATTTCTCTCTTTATCCCCTCTCACTCCTCTCTATCTCTTTCTATCCATATCTTTTTCTACCTCTTTCACTATCTCTCTATCTCTTTCACTATCCCCCTTTTCTCTCTATATCACCCCCTTTCTATGTCTCTCCCTCTCCCTCTATATTTATTGAGCTATCTCTCCCTCTCTCCACCATATTCTTCTCCCTCTCCCTTTATCCCCCCTCTTCTTTCTATCCCTCTTCTACCTCTCTCCCCCTCTTCTCTCTCTTCCTCTCTCCCCCTCTTATCTATCTCTCCTACTCTACCTAGATCTCTCTCCCTTTCTCTCCCTCTCTCTCAATCTCCCTCCTCTCTCTATCTCTCCATATCTCTCCCTCCCTGGCTCTCTCCCTATCCCCTATCTATCTCTCTATCTCCACCTCTCTCTCCCTTTCTCTTCCCATATGTTTCTCTCTTTCTCTTCCCATTTATATCTATCTCCAGCTTTCTCTTCTCATATATCTTTATCTCCCCCTCCTTCTTTCTCCCTTTGTCTATCTCCCCCTATTTCTCTTCCCTCTCTCCATCTCTCTTTACCTATCTATAATTCTCTGTATTTGTCTATCTCTTTGTCTTTCTCTCCCTCTCCTCCTATATATCTCCTTATATATCTATCTCTCTATCACTCTATCTCACTAGATCTTTATCTCTCTATATCTCCCTCTACCTCTTCCTCAATATCTATCTATCTATTCCTCTCTCTCTAGTTATCTCTCCCTCTACCTATATCTCTCTATATATTTGTCTCCCTCTTCCTCTCTCACTCTATTTTCCTCTATCCCCCTTTATCTCTAGACATGTCTCCCTCTCTCTATCCCTCCATCTATCTCCCTCTCTATCCCTCTCTATTTATTTGTATCTTCCATCTCTATATATTTCTCTCTCCTCTCCATTTCCATCTCCTTCTCCTTCCTCATCTCTATCTCTATCTCTATCTCTATCTCTATCTCCTATCTATATTTGTAGTGAACTTGATGTTAGTCCTAACCCTCATTGTTTATTCCTTTTTTCATCTTCAAAAGAATATTTCTCTATAAACAACAAACTCTCATTCTAATGTTTTAGATTTAGTTAATTCTACTTTGACATTTTAATTTTTCATCATTCAATGAAACTCTTTTTGAGTAAACATAAACATGGTCACAACATATAGACCTTATCACAATTAGGTTAGTGTCCATTTAATACACTATTTTCTTTGTCTTTTATTTTCACCTAAAAATAAAAAATCTACATTTTTCTACTCAAATTTTGTATAGTACATATAAGAATGAATCATTTTGATATTCTTTGATATAAATTAATCATTTTGATGTTCTTTGATATAAATTATTATCCTTCCTTCTTTGACTATCCCTTCCTCACACATTATCACTTATAGGAATCCTCATCTAAATCCATCCATATATTTTCCTTCCTCCATTACCCTATTTTCCTCTATTGTCATCCACCCCACATGTTCCACTTTATATGTCTCACAATGATGACCACTTGGATAATGAATCCCTATTAGATGATTTTGAATTTGTCACTCACCAAAATTGAGCACCACTTGTCTCTCCTCCAAAGTAGCCTACTTGATGATGTCACCTATTCCTTAACAAATATCATCATCACCCATCTTGAGAGGCTAGAGATATTACAAGGTATAGGATATATTGTCCACACTTATGTTCCTTCATAGTCGAGTTCTCCTACCTTCATCCCTCTCTTCTAGACAACTTATTTTCTTTTTCCTACATCTCCATATTCCTTCACCTAAATTTCCATGCCTACTCCTCATCCAACACACATTAGTACCATTATGTCTCTCTCATAATTCCTCCTTTTAACTATGATCATGTCCCTTTAGGCAACCGCTTTACCTCTTAGCCCTAGATGAGCCACCCTATCAACCTTTACCCTTCACTTATCTTGCTTGATCCTCTCTTATCACTATTTTCACTCCCTCTCCTATCCTACCATTAACCTTGAAACCCTTTCCATACTCTTACCAAAAAATGATTTCGTTTACATCTCCTACACTCAATGTCCCAACCTATGCCCCTAGTACTATCATTTACCACCTAGTTCAAGAATTTTCACTAATTTAATGCTAGCTATCTATTATCATATCATCTTATGCATTGGGGGATGAAAACTTAAGCCTCTTTCATAGCATAATATATTTGGCTATAATATATCACCCATAGTAACCATAGTTCATCATGTTAAACATTGGCATACATGTATGATTGGATAAGAAATCCTAAGATGCATGTTTAATCCTTTATAGATCAATGTGCATTGATTATTACTTTGATTATCTATTCATTAAGGAAAAATTAAATAAAATGGTTCTACTCTTTATCTACCTATTCTTTGTGTTCCTTCCTCTATCCCACTTATCTTTTCATGGAACACATTCAAGTCAACCTAGAATTGCAGGTTAGTTTCATCAACATTATACATTGCAATCAAGACATAAATAAGAAGGTGATGGATTTTATATTTTATCATCAATTCATTCTTTCATAGATCTCCTATCTTCTTCTTGACTCTAATATCAAGAGGGTTTTTATAAGGAATATTTTTGCAAAGCATCAGAATAAAAATCTCTTGCACAAATATTCAACTTTTATAACACTTTGTACTACTTTGTATGATTGTACATAGGTGATAGATCATTTTAAGGCTATCTCCTCGTTGGCCTCTAATGTATTTATTTTTTTAGCCTCATTCTCTTCTCAAGAAACCAATAATTCTACAAAGAACACCAATAACTTATAATTTTCTCCTTAACCCAACCTTGATCAAACAATCAACTAAAGTAACTAAAACTATCTTGCTCCTCATCTAAACTTACTATCTCCCTTTTTTGAAAAGCTAATACTAATTGGATGAAGCTATAAAATCCTCCAATTCCATCTTTCAAGAGTTTCTTTCCAATAACCTTATCCAACTTCATCTTAAATCCAAGCCTTGAACCCTAAGCTCTTCTTAATACACCTATAAGATTTGATTAATTGCCACTATTATTGATAAGGGTAAGTTTGGAATGAAAATAGATGTAGGTCTTACAAAAAATAAATATCTTCTCTAGTTATAATAATTAATAAAAAAAGCATCTAAATAATCCAAATTTAAGTAATATTTTTTATATTTTTTAATATATAAATCTCTAGCAGCAAACTCCCTTGATAGTCACCACACAAAATTAATGATCACCCATAGAAATCTTAATGATGGAGATGAAGGGTGCAAAAACCATAAATGGTGGGGACAATGAAGGTGAAGGATTTGGAGATTTTTTAGATGGTGGCCAAGGAAATGATGAGTCGAAAGATGGAGAAAGTGTTGGTGAGCAAGAGTTGGCTTCGTACCTGTGGGTTGGTTCCCTTTATAATCCCCTTACCCTTGTGGTGGTGGTGATATCCTATGCATTTGTTCCTGAGATTGAAGCCCTAATCATTGTTCCTAGTGCCTTCCCTTGTGTTGTGAGCTTGGGATCATGTGCTAGCCTTGACACTCTTATTGAGGTTGATGTGAGGGGTGGCTCTCTTGAGGAGTATTTATCTTAGGTGATCTCTTTGGATGAGGAAGAATCTCTCCTCAAATATTCTCATGGAGGATCATATTACAAAGAAGTTTATGGGGTCCATTTCTTCTACAAGTGATCTAGTGGATGTTGTTGAGGATGTTCCTCTTCTAGCTATGTGGCTAGAAGCCTAATGTTCAATTGTTGATAAGCATGGTGTTTTCAGGTTGGGCTCTATTGAGATTTCTCTAATTGTGAATAGGTTGTCTTTCAAGAGGTCCTTTCTTCTACCCCTCCCAAGAATCCTTTGTGTGAGGTGGGTTTGAAGATAAATATTCTTGCCTCATATTCCTATGTGATGCCTTCTACTACTGACATGTGTGAAGTGGAGATTGTTCCCTTTTTATCCCAATCGAGACCTTTGTTCCATATCACCTTCTTTGGGTGAAGATTACATTACTATTATTACTAAGAGAGTTCTTTATCTTCCTTGTAGTAAATTGGAGTGTATTGTTGAGGAGGTCATTCCTCAACTTCTTCCTATCCATTTTTAGCCTGATGAGTGGGTGGACAAAACTTGATGTTTTCTTACAACATGCTCTCATTGTGAGATTCTTGGGTCAGAGACCAAACATTGATATTATTCATTGTTGGGAATATAATTGTTGGTGTGGTTTTGTTTTGTTGAGGGTGAAGTCTTTGAGGAATTCATTCATTTTATTCTCCTTCAACTCCAATGTGGACTACTCTCATGTTCTATTAGCTAGACCCTAGTTTCTAGGTAAATCCTTTCTTTACATTCAAAATTAGTTTGTTGGTTTTGATGCTACCAAGACCAACTTAGTTATTGTTTGGGTTCATCTCCTAGAGCTCCCTTTAGAGTTTGGAATAAAATTATCATTCGTGGTATAGTTGATGCTATTGACCAGCTTGTTACCATTGACAATGTCACAAAATCTAGAATATAATTTTTATTTTTTCTTGCTTTGTGTTTGTATTAAAGTTGGTTGGGAGTTTCCCAATATTGTTAATATATTCTCTAGGCTTGGTGTTTGGGAGAAAAAACCCTAATATGATTGTTTCAAACTACCTTGATTATCTTTTTCAATGTTTTTGGGTCCTTCCAAAATCTTGTTTCTGGTTCCATGCTTCAGTCAAAAATATTGTTGGTCTATGTTGTTCTCTTCTTTGTTGTTGTTTCATGTCTCTCTTCTTGGGATACTTGTTTTGTTTGATATTCTTTCCAGTCTCATTGCTGGTGAGTCTCATCCTTCTTTATTTCCTTTTTTTGTCTTACTCTTTGTGAGACTCCTCTCTTATGCCTCAATGACTGCTTTGTAATGGGTTTAAGCCCTTCCACTTTATACTATTAAAAAAAACTCCCCTAATAATAGTATCTAAATTATAGTATAACTAATAATCTAAATTATAGTGGAAGGGTTTTAGATCTATACATGTTGATTCTTTGTGGTATGGTCATAGCATTACCAAAAGGTCCCCAATGATTAGTTCTAGGAAACTTGGTAAGATTTATATTGAATTTGCATGACCTTGGTGTGATCATAGTTTCCTTTGTTAATTATTATGGTTGGAATTAAGAAAATATCTTAGGATTATGAGGCATTCACACACACAAGAACATGAGGTGTAAAAATAATATAGCTTCACAATCCTAGAAAAAATAGACTAATAAATTGGATTTCCTCTAATTGACCTTTGCAAAGTGATATACAAAGTATTTGGAATGTCACTTATAAACAACCTATTAACTTCTATGTATATGATTTCTAACCCTTAATACCTACTTGTATCAAATTTATGAAATTAGATCCCCTATTCATAATACAAAAGTGATATATTTGGTTATATTTTATATATTTAGAAAAGCCCAATATGCATGCATGTGATAAAGTATTACTTTAGAATTGAATCTCCTGGGCTAACTATATAATGCAATTACCAAAGAAGCTACAATTTTCAAATATGCTATTTTTTATGAAGATGAATCATGACAATGAGAATGGATTAATGACTAGAAAAAATTAAAAGGTATTGAAATAAAATATTTTAATGGAAGTGTAAAAAAATTTCCCTCTATACCTAGCAATATATCCACCACAACTAGTGTCTCATTTTCACCATTAATAACATTTCCAAACACAAAAGGAATACCAGTTCTGATGTCTGCAAGGAAGACAAGAAACTCAAGATAAACTATGTGTTAAGGAATACCAATTCTGATGTCAAGGAAGACAAGAAACTCAAGATAAACTATGTAGGCAACACAAAATGAAGAAGAAAATGACAATTTTACTAATTTTTCCTTTATTTTTGGAAGTTGATCTAATTAGTTTTGAAGAATCCATATATGTAAAAAATATGTTTCAATGTTATGTATGCAGATATTATAAGATTGAGAAAAATAAAATGTGGTAGTTAGTGGATCTTCATATACCTAAAAAGATGCCATTGGTGTCAAATTGGTTTATAAAACTAGATGCAATAAAAATGGTGAAATTAAAAGGCATGCAAAAAGATTGGATACAAAAGAATATTTGAAATAGCATATAATTTAATATAATGAAACATTTTCACTTGTGGCAAGATTGGACACAATTAGAGAGAAATTTTAGCAATAGTAGCCTAATACAATTGGAAACTGTATCAAATGGACATAAAATCCATATTTTTTAAATTGTAAGTTAGAAGAAGAGGTTTATGTTGAGTAGCCAATTGGCTATGATATTTTTGGTTCAAGAAAATAAATTCTATAAGATGAAAATTATGTTATATAAGCTCAAACAAGTAGGTAGGGCTTGGTATAACTGCATAAATATGCATTTTAAGCAATGGTTTTGACAAGAGTAGCATTGAACCCCACACTATCCACCATTTTAAGCAATGGTTTTCACATTATAGAAAAATAATATGAAATTTTATAATATTTTTTTTTGTATGTAGTTGATTTTAGTTTTACAACAAATTGAAATTTGTTAATTGAAAATTATAGATTAGTATTGAAGAAAGAATTTAAGATGATAGATTTGAGATTGATGAAATGTTTTCTTGTTATAGAAGTTAATTAAATTAGTGGTGGATTTTTTATAACTTATATATGTATGCATTTATGATGTATTGAAGGGATTTAGAATGTTGAGTAGTAAACCAACTCATATGCACTAGTTTAAATAGAGTAAAGAATTTAAGAAAAGATGATTGTAACAATGTAGACCAACATTCTATAAAATATTAGTTGTAAGTATGTTGTATTAGCTAGCTACAAGGCCTAATATAATTTATGTAGTGAGTTTAATCCCCAAGTGCATGGGAAAACTAAAATACATTCACTTGCAAGAAAGAAAAAGAATCTTGAAAAATGTCAATACCACTAAAAATCATGGAATACTATATATTAAATTTTAAAATAATTTAAATCTAATTGGCTATAAGATAACTGAGAAAGTAGCATTGGTAATAGGAAGAGAACTTCCAAATATGTTGTAATACCCTGTCTATTGTCCTCAACTTTGTGTGAGTATTTGTGTGTGCTCTACTGATTACGTGTTATTTGATTGTGTGGAAAATATCATATGTTAGTAGTCATGTTTAAATAATTAATTAGATCATAAGTGAAATTGCAAGGTTATTTAAAATATAATTAGAAATTAAAATAATAATCAATTAAATCAAATCAAATGATTTAGAACAAATTATCAAATTAAACTAATTCGTTAAAAGTAAAAGTGATATTATTAGATAAATTGATTTAAATTGTTATGAACAAATAATCTTGAAAAGATAATTATTATAATAAGAAATTTAATGGATACTTATTTAGAATCTTGTAAATGGTTGATTTTAATTATTCTAATGTGGAAGTAATTAATTAATAGTGTATTGTGGAGATAATGAATATATATTCAAATAAAAAGTTCATTTTTGTGGATTTAAATTTATTTAGTTTAATCAAAATGCATGATAAAAGAAAATGAAATATAAATACATGAAAAGGCAACAAAAGGAATTAAGGATTAAATATTATTTTGATTTATTTCTTGAGATGTGACTTTTGGTATTCTCAGGAAGAGGAATGGAAGGGACTTTTGTGTGTGATTTTATTTAGGGGATTTTTGTTGGTAAGGGGGATTCTCTTTCTAAGGGATTTTGGAGAATTTGGCAGTCATTTTTCTGATATAGTATTGCATTCTTTTATTCTTCTGAGAATTCATTTGAGGATTAAGATTTAAGTTTGAGGGAGGATCTTGGAGCTGCTGCTAGAAGGATTGGATCAACATGAAGGATAAAGCTTCTACAGTTATCTACAGGCGCAGGACGCCAGGTTCTCCTTCTTTTAAATTATCTTCTTTCTATAGCATCAAATGAAATAAGAATTCTTTGTTCTGGATTTGAAATCTAATGCATGTAGAAAACTCTCAAATTCTTATAAATGTTTTGGACTATGTTTCAATCAAGAAAATTTTACCAAGGTTCGGGATTTTAGTTGATTAAATGAAATTATTTGTTGGGTTTTGGACTGTTGTTTATTATAATGAAACTAAGATTGGAATTCTGGAAATAACCAGTAATACTATAGTTTTGGCTGGGAAATATAATTAATAAATTAAAAATAATCTTTTTACTGGAAAAACTGGGTTGTGTATATTCTTGTTTACATTTAAATATACACCAAAAAATTGTACAGTGTATATCTGTCTCTATTTTCAAAGTATTTGAAATACAATATATATATATATAAATATATATATGTATATATATATATATCTATTATATTTGATATATACACATATATATATATACCCATATATATATATGTATATATATACGTTGATAAAATATTGATTGTAAATTTATTTATTTTCAAAATTCGCCGAATTCCCATTGAAATTTTGCATTGGTTGATATTATTAAACCACCGACTGAGTGGTGGTTTGGCCTCGGCCGTACCCACCACCCAGCCGGGGGTTGGTACCCGTGCGGCAGTCTGCGGACTGTTTGTAACAGTCCTACGGACTGCTGCGAACAGTCTGTAGACTGTCCGCAGCCGAGTGTTAATCCCGTGGCTGTTAATAGCCGTAGCAATTCCAAAGAAAATATAATCTTTTGAAATATGCGCTTTACTTTTCCTTTAAACAAAAATTTCGTGTTTTGATATGTATTTATATATATATTTATTAATTAAGTAATTATATTTTATGTCACGATTTCTCTATTATATTTATTTAATTAAATTCTGTCTGTAAACAGATTGTTTCACTTTTTGGTATGAGATAAACAAAATTTTATTATAGTGGAAATGTGAAATTAGAAAGGAAATTCTATTAAATTGTTAAATTATAAACTTGATAGGATAATGTAGTAAAAAGGCAGATTGTGAACATATATCAGCATTGATTATTTAATTCTTTTTAATGTGTGAAATAGAGTTTAGCATAGAATTGAATAAGTTATCTTTTTATGAAATTAAGTCTTGTAGACTTGTTGGATTCTTAGAACAGATCTTTTCTCTTTTTACATTCCCTCCTCAAAAAGAATTAAAATATATAAATATGTAGTGGTTTTAAAAGGTATTTATGTGTGTAAATTTATTTAGATAGATTTAAGATTTTAAGGTGGTAATTTCTAATATGTAGTTTGAGTATTTAGAGTATTGTTATTATTGTCATTTTTAAGTATAGACAATTGGTCTTAAATGGTTTTCACAATTAATTTAAATATTGGAAGTGAGTGTTAAGTTAGTATGATGAAAGGAAATGGAAATAATGTGTTGGACATAAGTAGTTATGAAATGATAATGAGTTGTCTACCCAATTATTAAGTAGTTTACAATTATGTTGTTAAATGAAAGGGGGAATTTAAATGTATGGGCATGATTAGTGATTGATTAGGGTATTCTTGAATTGAATAGTTTATTGGTGAAATGGATTTTAATCTTTTTAAAATTGACTTCCTTTATATTCATTTAATGGTTGATTTGTAAGTTCTCTTTATGAATAAGTCTTTTAGAATACTTGTGATGGTTATCATAAATAGTTTTAGTTAATTGAGTAATTTAGATGGGTAAGTTGTAAAGTTATTTAGTTCTGGTTGTTAATTGATGGGTTATTGAATATTGTTCTCATTTGAATTTTTGGTTGTTGTTTATTATGCAAGTGTTTTTGTGGAGTTGTGAGTGGTTGAGTAATTAAGGTGTTCTTTAATTTGGTCCTTTGGATGCCTGGATGCATGCTTTTACCTCTGTTGTTGAAGGATTGTTTTGGATGTTTCCGTGGTGTGAATGCCTTGGAGATTAATTTTGATTCAAGGAATCCTTTGTCATTTAATTTGTGATGCAATGTAATTGGAAACTCGTGTTTTGGTTTATGAGTTGTGGATAGTTGATCTTCTTGAATTTCTAATTTATTTTGTATCTAAGTTGATTATGTAGCCTGGATGGAGTTGTTGATCTTATTTTAATGTATTCTCATTATATTTGAATTGAAAATAGTTCTTGTGGCCTTGCAATTATTGTTGTCATTGCTATGTTGTTGATTTTATGAAGGTGATTTGCGTACCACTATAAGGGGGTTCTTGTGAGGAGAAAATTGAGGTCTCCCATGGAATACTTAGTTGGTGGCTTTTGGTTTTATTAAATGATTTTGTTTAAAGGTTGATTTTCTTTTGCATTTCCCTATTTGAGGTGACACCATTGTTGCTTGTGGATGGGTCTTGATGAATCTTTCCCTTTTATGGCTTTTCTGAGTTATTCTCATATTTGAGGAAATTTTATCCTTGTGTTGGAATTATTGGAGAAATACTCATGTGGCTTCACTTTACCCTTAGTTGTGGGTTTTCATTCTTTTGGCTTCTAGAGGCTTGAGATGATTGGTAATTGATGTTCTCTCTCTTTATGTGCCCTTGATGTGGCAGGTGTTTTGGTTTCATGATTTTGAAAGGGTTGTACGGGAATTGTTGAGACTTGATTATGTATTTATAGCGAGATGGGTAATGCCTCGCATGTTTCTCTATTGTGATCTAATGTTCTTATTATGATGGTACAACCCTTGGTTTCTTGGTTTTATGTTGTTGGGTCTCTAGGGAGAGTGGCTCCTCGTGGGGGCCGGCCCCCGTAAGGGGAAGGCTCAGGATAACTCACAAGTGAGTTGGTAATCAAGTGAAAACCTAATAACTAACTTAGGAGGGTTGGGTAGTAATATCATTATAATATTTTTTAAAAATGGATGCCTGCTTCATTAGTGCTTCACGGACTAATGGAAGGCTGAGAAGGCCGTGGTTGGCAAGGTCAGAACCTCCTCCTCATGAGAGGTTATCGGCTCCCATGAGCTACCCTATGGTGTCAGCACCTCAAGTAGGAGGAAGGGCCAGGCTATCCATAGATGGGGGCTCGGCGCCTCAGTTTGGAGGAAGGGCCAGGATAACCCATGTAGGCTATGCGATGACACTCTCCCCTAGTTGCCCATGTGTTTTACTTTATTGTGTTCCTTTGGAAGTAGGTTATGGGAGTTGGTTTAGATTGTTGTTTGAATTGATTTAAATTGATTTATGATTATTGTTTTAATACATCTTTAGTATGTTTTGCGGTCTTGTATGATCTCATTTATATTTGATTTACAATCTTGTATCTTATGATACTGTGATATGATGTTATTGTATTATTTGATTGAAATTTGGAATTGTATTATGTTTATTAATTCAGTTTAATTTGGAAGTATTTCATGATCATCCTTTGATTACTTGTTTACTGGTCATTGCTTTAATTTATGTGATGGAATTTATGATTTTAAGTTAGTATGTTGACTCTTGTAATCCTTGAGTTTTATGATACTTTTGTATGGCGTTGAGTCTTGTGATTCCGTGTTTGGATGTTCTTGGTTGAGGACTCTTTCTTGTTAGCTCCTAGCACGGGGGGTGGTCTTCGACCATGGTCGGTGGAACGCTAAGGCACCCCATTGGGTCCCTAGTGAGGATCGAGAGGTGCGGATTGGTGCTGTTGCAGCGACTCCGTGAGTTGTATTCTATCATGATTCTTGTTGTATGGTTTCCGTGCATATTGGAAACACTTTTGTATCATTGTACTTCTTGAATATTGTATTGTAATGTAACATTAAACCTTATGTGGCTATTTGCAGTTGATATTCAATGTGTTAAGTTAATCATGTATATGTTGTATTTATGTACTCAGATGGTTTCTTATCAATGATTATCATGTATACATTTGTTAATGTTTACTTTGTTATGGATTATATCTTTGGATTTTATTCTTTATTGTCATTGTGTGGATCTCAGTCTCGTAATGACTCCTCGTGTACCCCAAGGGATGTATGTGCTAATGAATCTTCTTAAATGAAATTCATGTTATGATTTAATGTGTATTACATGTATGTTATGTTTATTTTTAAAAAAAAATAAAAATTGTGCTGTGGATTATTGTTTAATAGTCCTTTGTACCACTAAAAATCATGGAATACTATATATTAAATTTTAAAATAATTTAAATCTAATTGGCTATAAGATAACTGAGAAAGTAGCATTGGTAATAGGAAGAGAACTTCCAAATATGTTTTCTATTTTAGTTTGGGAGTAGTATCATGGTATTCCAAACAACCCATTGTATTTCTTTTATATTTTAGGCCAAGAATGTGGTTGTAATTTCAATAGATTGTCAATAAATTTGGATGAGAAAAGTATTATTATACTTAATTGGATGAGAAAATCTTGTGAGAATATAATTGTTCCAAACTTTATTATTTAAAATTCCTATATAGCATGGTCAATCCAATTAGATTGATATCAAATATAATTTAATTAAATAAATAGCTATGAGTGCAAAAATTAATTTTAATGTTTGCAAGTGAAAGAAGCAATTCACAAACATTTTATAAAGCTATTGGAAATAAATTATTTTGAGAAATTGAGATATAATTTTGGAATCATTAATTTGGAAATTCAAGCTTAAGGGAGTGAGTTGGAATCAAGCTTGATCTACCATCTCCAAATATTTCTTGGGTGGTAGCTCCACCTAGACTATTTTTGGTAGAATCCATAGAAAACATTTAATGAATATAGTTAGTCTATACATGAGCTTTTAAAAATATCAATAGTCTAGAATATCTTGACATAGAAGACGTGAAAATTATTTGAATTGAATATATTGGATTCTCTTGGTTTTGGCTCCATTTCTTTTTCTTACACCATGTATCCCCTTGTCATCCTAAGATTCTCAATTTGTTGTCAACCTTTTATTTCAACTTTCATAACCCCATATATGTTTTTTGTTAAACTAAATTGATCCCCTATTGTTTGCATATGCATTTATATAATTTTAGTTTACAATTCTTTGTTGCTAGTTTTTGTCGTGTATCAAATTGCATTATTTATTCGTTGTTCTTTTTAAATTCATCAACATACATGGTCCATGAGCTGGGTAGTTTAGTACAAGGAAAAACATATTGATAATTTATAGTGATGTAGCTATATATAAGTGATTATTGGTTGGTTGGCTTATGAGATGGATTTTAAAATTGAGGGCTTGCCTAAGCTAGGTACATCATAGAGGAATTTATTTTATATGGAAATTTTAAAATGCATTGTTTCCTTGGTTTAGGTTTTTATTTAGTATGTAAAGATACATTATGTTTGTATGGATGTAGGAAAGTTTAGATGGTTTGGACAACCCTACCAAATCCATAAATGTTACTTATATCAATATAGGTGGTTTGTATATGATATGGAAATTTACCATGGCCATTAATATAACATTAGCTCTTATCATGTGAAGAAAAACCATCGCATGTTTAAAATATAACTATGGCATCCTGTATCCCCTATTTCTAGCCTTATCAGACACATGTAAAGTGGGGATATAAAAAAATATATTATTTTTTATATTATATAATATAAAATTCCCTATTTTATAGTTTCTTCCTTGCATTTGTGTGAGCAATAACAAGAAATAAATATTTACTCAATTGTTTTATGTTGGTTCTTGTACTAAGGATAGATTTAATATGCATAAAAGATGATGTCTTACTGGCTACAAGTATTGAATAATATATTATCATACAAGATAGTTAAAAATGATATTTTGTGGCCTTTCCTTATTCATGTAGGAAACATATTGTATTATATGCTAGCATATGGCATGTATAACTAGAATGATGCCTTTTCCTTTTTCCCTCCTTGCACAATGTCTTTTGATTTGGTGCATTATCATTGTATTATCCTTTTCTTCAAAATAACATGTGTTTATAAGAATGGAAAGTTATGTTTGGTAGATTTATTACACATGAAGGCAAGGATACTAATACATGTACATGCTTGGATTTCTTTTAGAATTTTTTTGTTGTTTATTTTGAAAGATATTATCCCCCATCTATCTACTCTCAAATTTATTTTTAATAGATCCAATCCCTTGTGTAAATGAATGTCTTGTGTAGAGTGTTGAGAAGATAGGGATTTTTTTTATTTGACATAAAATTCCAAGTTTATCTACACCCATATGCTAAGAGTGGAAGAGAGGTGAATGATATAAATACACAGCGATAAGATGTAAAATATATTAGCCTATTATCTATTCCATGTACAAGAGAATACTTAAATATTAATTGTAGCTAACTAAACATTTTATTTTTATTTTTGGGAGACTTATTCATTTGTATGTTGACTTGAAAAAGTTGTAATGGATTTTCCTCCCCCTATTTTAGGTATCTCCCTAGTGGACTAAGGTATTTTAGGAAGTCATGAGAGTGCATCATGACTCCTCATGTGATTTTTGGTGGATTCTTGTTTTGAGGACTTGTTAGTGTCAAAACATTGTAAGTCATTGCAATATCTTACAATACACTCTTTTTAATGCAAGTGGAGTATCTTTGAAATATTGTGGATTTTAAATTAAACCTACAATTTGTGATGATTCATAAATGTGTGCATTATATTGAAATGAGAAATACACAATATAGTTCTCATTTCAAGTTTACACAAATTATTGCATTGTTTCATCCTTGATGCTATTTCTCAATCAAATAGGAACAAATTATGAATGGAAAAGGACAAAAAAATTAGAACACATTTCTTTTAGTTGTCTTTGGTAGTTTAGAATTAGTTCGTAAATCTTATTTACCAATATAATTCAACATTATATTTTTATATATTCTAACTAAATTCAAGTTGAATCATCTTAAAAGGATCTTGCTGGTATAATTTGTAAATTACATATGTACATTTTTCAATTAAGATTACTCATCTTAAAAGGTATAAAAATATTTCACATCAATTATTGCATGCAGATACCTACTATTATCTACCTAATTAAGGTCAAATATTTTTAATTTTGGTTGTTATGTTGTGTGGTTAGTCAATAGATAGATTGCAACTTATTATTTCCCCTTCTTTGTCTTATCTAAAATCATCATGAAAACACCCTCCTAGGCTTGGCAATGCTAAAAGAGGAAAAAGCTTAATGACTTATGAATTGTCCTAGTACAATTATTTCTTTGATGATGATCTTACCCTTTATGTCATGGCTTATCTTTTTATGTTGTCTTGACATTAAATGGATTCTTTATAAGAATTTAGATGCAATCATTAAGAGCCAACATAATACAAGATTGAAACTTTCAAAATACACTAGAAAATATAACCATTCTATATAAATATTCGACGTGTAGCATTATAAATGAGAATATTGATAAATAAGAATTAAAAATGTGATAAAAAACACTATTGTAATTTCTATATATGTTTCACTTATGTATGAAAAATAGTCTATTTATTTAAGTAAATTCAATAGAATTAACAATATAAAATAGAATGATACTTTTAAAATAGATTGTTTAATAAAATAAAACACAAACTCTTCAAATTATTAACATTAAAACTTCACTATAAATTAATAAATTTATCAATTATATATGTAATATTTTATTATTTATAAGAATTTTTTTTAAATCACTTAAATTTATACCAAATATAAATTATCTATACATTATTACTATTAACTACAAGCCTCTGTGATTAAATCCAACCCTATTCTCCTCGCCATCTCTTATAACAAACTAATTTCTTTAAGCATGATTTTATAGATAAGAAAATAATTCCCACCCAAAGAAAGGTCTCACTTGTCTACAATGTTAACCAGTTTAACCTCACCAAAATAAAATTCTTTTTGGTTAAACAATGTGCTTATACTTACTCTTTTCAGCTCTTTGGTGAACCTGTCATATAGAGATAAATTTATTTCTTCAAATTTGGTTAACCTATGAACTTTATGAAAGTCATTTTGTACAAATTATATGTGATGCACTTAATCTCCAAGATTATTGTGGATCGATCTATATCAGAGACTCATTAAAGTTGTGAACTGCAGAATAAGCAACTTATAGAGACAACTTTAAGTTTCATATTTCTTCATTTTCATAGAGAAAAAAGAGACCTCAACTGGTGCCATCAAACACACTATACATTCTTAATAATAAATTTCCAAATTTATTTCCCTCTCAATTACACTACATTATTCTACATACATTATCTCAGCAAATTTTCAACACATAGCAGAGCAGATACTTCCATTGTGTAGTGAGAAACAAAATAATGAAATCCAATTTATTGACAAGCTCACAGTAGAGCTCCTACTTGCCAATTGCATTTGCTTGAAAGTTCCTGAAGCCTTTTAAGAAAAGAAAATTTGTGAATAATTTGTAATTAGGGCATTCCAAGATAACACATTTCATCGAGGCATTATGTTAAATAGTTCATGTGCCTTGTCTATGCTTCCATATTTTGTGTATCCTGCAATCATGGCAATCCATTTGACCACATTTCTTTGAGGTATTTTTTCAAACAGTTCACATGCCTTGGCTATGCTTCCACATTTTGCATACATGTCTACCAAGGTAGTTGCAACCACAACATCTAAAAAAAAATCTCGAGTGGATTCCATACCTTGTTCCGAAGCTACCGTTTGTGGATTCTAGCTTTAGGCTGCTGGCAGAGGTTGCAAAGTCTGGCTTTATAACTGCAGTTGCATTTACTTGAAAGTTCCTGAAGCCTTTCAAAAACTCTATTTTGTGTATATCCTATTGTGATAGGGCAAATTTCAGTGTTAGAATACAAACAACAAACAAGAGAAAGCAAATAACACTAAAAACACTCTACACCTCAAGATTAGCCTAGTTGTATTCAATGCAAAATAAAGGCAACAAAATGAAACCTTTTACCTTGTTTTGAATCGATCATTTGGTTGGCCCTTCAATTTTTGGTGTTGTATGCTTCTTGGATGGAAAGAGATGCAAGCTATAGGATGGATGAAAAATGGATGTAAGTGGATGCAAGCATGAAAAATGGCTAAATATGGATTGAGAAAAAAAATTGCAAGAGTTTGGCTACTATCAATGATCCTCAAAATGAGAAAGAGGGGGTATTTATAGAGATTTTGGAACTCTAGGAAATGGATGAAATACAGATTGAGCTATTTGGGAAGATCAAGTTACGTAGGGCCAAGGCTAGTTGGAGAACCTTCTCACAAGCCCCTCACACATCTTGACATGTGGCATGTGATACGGTCAAAAGGGTGATGTGCGGCTACGAGGTGAAGATAAAGTATACTATTACGGAGGTGGTACATAGTATCTGGGATCGGGACAAGATCTCCCCATAAAAGAGGTATTTCATCCCCATGTGGGTGAGACAGATATGAGACACCTAAAATTCCTTTAAAATGCATTAGATTTAAATGTGAATTTGAAAATCAAAATAACATGGGGAATTTCGAGCACTGTTCAAAAAGAGAAAGCTTTTAATGAAGTTGACTACGAACACATTCCATAAATGATATGGGGATTAGAGATGACCTAATTAAGTGATTAAGGTTGTGCAAGTACTTGATTAGACTAATTAATGATACATTAGAGGCAAGTGGGAAATTATGGAGGATGGGACCCTAATGATGATTAGGGGTGTGCACATCTTAATCATAAATTAATTATGACTAAGAAAAAGGGTTAGATTGTTAAGAGGGATTAGAGACCAACTTGCAAAAGTTGGAGGATGTGACAATGAGAGAGAAAATAAGGAATTTAAAAATAAATTTAAAATTCCAAAAGATAATATGACTAAATTAAATAAAGTGATGCATTTATTTAATTTAGAGAGGAAAGAGGGGGGAAGTATTTATTAAATTAAATACTTTGGGAAACCTTATGCAAGATACAAAATATTAATTAAATAAATGATTTAATTAATACTGAAAAAGAGGGCAATTTAAATGAGCAAAGGGATGATTAAGGAGATGACTTTGACCATATGGAAGTGGTAAAATTTGGATGTCTACATTTTTCCCCTCTTTGAAACACTCTTAGGATAATAGGGTTTCGAAGAAAAATAAAACACAGATGACTCTATGGAAGAAGTGACTAGAAAAGAGATGCCCCAACATGGGAGAGATTGCATGAACTACTCGAACGGAGGAGAAATAAAGGGAATGCCTCAAAATCACAAGGGAAGGCTTATTATGGAAGGTTGGGAGGGAATTGTATGGTATGCTCCCTTGAGAAGGGGATGGGGATGGAAAAGGGGGCTCTGGGAAACTTCTCGAAAGTATGAAGTGGTATATGTTGATAGAAAGAGCACATAAATTTGAGAAGATTGGCACTTGAACGGAGGAAAACAGGTGTATAGTGTGGAAATGGTGGCCCCAGAAAGATAAGGGGGGAAGGAATTAGTTGAGGCTAAAAAGGGTTAAATAAAAGGAAACAAATTCCTTTCATTTCAAAAGTGAAAAAGAGGGGGGGGGGGGAAGCTATAAAAGGGAATTGGTGGAGCACCATTTGGACAACACAAGTGAGGAGGTGGAAGAAGATGAGAGTGGAGCGTAAGTGGGAGGAGACGGATGCCGAGTGATTCAAACATCAGGCCCATTGGGACAAGAGACGACGACCAGCCAGTGTGTCGCGCCACAACTGTGGAGTCTAAAACCCCACTTTAGGATTTTAGTCAAAAAAATTGCAAAAACAAAAGTATGGGTTTTGTAGGGTTGCTCAAGAGGAAAAATGTGTTAGTGGAAAAAATTTTAAGAAAAAGTGTCAGGGAGCGGCTAGACTAGGCTAGAGGAGGGGTGTCAGTTGGGCCCAGGTGGGTCCACCCAGCTAGCGGGGCGGGTCCGCCCCAGCCCAGGCGGGTCCTCCTAGCCAGCCTGGGCGGGTCCGCTTGAGCTTGGGCGGGTCCCATCGGGCATGCCAGAAATGTGATAGGGTGAATTTCAGTGCTAGAAAATGAACTACAAACAAGAGAAAGCAAATAACACTAAAAACACTCCACACCTCAAGATTAGCCTAGTTGGATTCAATACAAAATAAAGATGACAAAATGAAACCTTTTACCTTGTCTCAAATCAATCCTTTGGTTGGCCCTTCAATATTTGGTGTTGTATAATCCTTGGATGGTAAGAGATGCAAATATATGAGATGATATGAGGATGTAGAGATGAGTGGAAGTGGATGCAAGTGAAAAAATGGCTAAGTATGGTTTGAGAGAAAAGTTGGCAAGAGTTTGGCTACTATCAATGATCTCCCCCAAAATGAGAGAAAAGAGGGGGTATTTATAGAGATTTTGGAACTCTCTAGGGAAATGGACGGTCAAGATTGAGCCACAAAGATCAAGATGTAGGGATAAGGTGAGTTGAGAACTCATAAGCCCTCACATCTTGACATGTGGCATGTGATATGGCCTAAAAAGGGTCATGTGTACATGAGGTGGAAGGATAGTACATGACATGGTGGTGGTACATAGTACCTTGGGATTGGAACAAGATCTCCTCATAAAGGAGGTAATTATACCCATGTGGGTAAGAGGACATGTGAGGAATTAAAAATTCCTCAAATATTCTCATGGGGATGAGAGAAGGAAATTAAAATTCCTTTAAATGCATTGGGGGATTAAATGTGAATTAAAAATTCATATGGGGAATGTAGTGCCTTGTTCAAAAAGAGAAAACTTTTAATGAATTTGACTAAGGACACATTCCATAAAT
>VDFB02381891.1:0-15613 GCA_007258455.2 Sequoia sempervirens | reverse complement strand
AAGCTACCTAGAAGCTAATTTCCTTCCTTTTGCTTTGTGGTGCTAAACTATAGATAAATGATCAAAACATCAACAGTAGCATAACAAAAGAAGATTGCCCTAGAAAGAGCTGAAAATAACTATCAGAGAAAAAACATGGTTATCCTAGGAATGACTTGAACAGACATAGACAAAGATGAAAGTATGTACATGTGAGCAAGCACACATCATAAAATGAGCAAGCAATAATAAGGAAAAGATGTTTTGAGAGAAGTATAAAAGAAATTCAAATTTATTCCAAATCATGTCATGGAAGTTGGTGTGACTGCAAAATAGATGCCATAATGTAGTCCAGATGACTTTAGAATGATAGAAAACCATAGTGAGTCAGAAGAGTGAGTTTAGCTAGAAGGAAAAGTTGAGCCAAAATAACAATTTGAGCCAGAAGAATAAATACAAGGTGCAACACAATATGTGGATACCAATGCAGAGTGAGAGAGATAAAGTTGTCTTTTTTTATAGAGAACAGAAAAGCAGGAGGAGCAAAGTCTCTGCCCAACAAGTTGAACTACAAGATGATGAAGTAACTGTGCCATTGGGTTAGAGATTAGTGATATTTTTATTTTAGTTGTTGAGAAGTATGATAAATGTGAGATGAGGTGCCTCTGAGGAGTAGATAGGTAGGAAATTTGAGTGTTCTTTGATTTTTATTTTTGACTCAGAAAACCTTGTTTTATAAATTGCACAATATTTGGGGACCACAACACAAAATAAATGAGGTTTGTATGGACCTTAGAAATATGCAGATCCATAGGCGGCCTTAGATTCGTACATCAGAAGCCAACCTACAATTGATGTCAGTCAACCTCAAATATCAGCAACTGATCTGCAGAGTTCTGCAGATGTCAAGATGGCACTTACAGACCTTCCAGGTGATGTCAGCAGGAAGACAAATATGTAGAAATTAGAAATGTATCAGGCTTACATCAGTAACAGGTCTATCATAAGCTAGCAAGATGATGCCATCAACAATTCTCCATAAGTCAGCAAGGTGACATCAGCAGCACTAGAAACAGATAGATGACTTTTTGTGTCTGGTGACAGGAGGTCACTTCAACATAGAGAATTCAAACCATAGGGGTGATGTCAACATGTCTATTTTGTGATATAATGGAACATAAGAAGACAAAGATGAAAGTATGTGCATGTGAGCAACCAGACAGGCAAGAAAATGAGCGAGCAATAAAGCCTGAGAGAAATAAACAAGCAAAGTGAAATTTTGTTCCAAATCATGTCACGTAAGTTGGTGTGGCTGCAAGTTAGATGCCATAGCATAGTCCAGAATCGAGATGACTTCAGAATGATATTGAACAAATGAGCCAGAAATCATGTTGAGCTTAAAGAAAAAGCTATGACAAAAGGACAATTTGATCTAGGAGAAGGAATACAAAGTATAGTCCAATATATGGATATCATTTTGACGCGAGACAAAGATGAAGATGAAGTTTTCTTTGTTGGTGGGGACAGAAAATCAGGAGCAAGTCAGTGCCCAACAAGTTGAATTACAAGACGATGAAGTGACTCAGCCACTGCATTAGAGATTGGTGACATTTTAGTAGTTGAACAGTATGACAAATGTGAGATGAGGCAGCCTTGAGGGGAAAATAGATTTTAAGCCTCTTGATTTTAAAGGTAGGAATCCTAAGTGTTCTGTGAACAAGAAAATTGACAACCACATATATAGTCAAAGGTAAAGAGAAGAATTCAGATGAGTTTTAAGTTAATGTTGATTTTAACTCTGTAAACAAGGTTTTCTAAATTGCAATTGGTGATCCAATACGTTGGTTATCACCCCCTTCCCTAGTGGCTGGTACTCCTTTTCACTCTCTCAGCTTGGAAGAGAAACTATTCTTTTGTAATGTCCCCTTCTCAACACTAGTCCTTTTTGAGATCGTTAGCCTATTTCGGAGGCCTGTAGCCTAGTCAGAGGCTGTTTTAGGGTTTCCTATTTTCTTGAAGGTATCTTTCTGGTTTTTCAGGGGTTGGTTGCAGGAGTTTTCTAGTATGTTTTCTGGGTCTTTCTAGGTTTTCAGAGAGCTTTGGTGGTTAGTGTTGTGACCTTTTCACACATCACCCCATTTAAAATGGGGACCGCCTAATTTTTTGCTTCATTTGGGTCTTTTGGCTTGATTTTGGTTGGTTTTTCCCATTGTCTCTCTTTTTGCTCCGTTTATCTTTTTGGGGATATGCCCATCTTTTGACCTGAATGGAAATTTTGGCTAAGTCTGTGAAATTAGGGTTTTGAATATTTAGGCTATTTTGAGGTCAAATTGAGTTGGCTAATTGGGATCTAAACTTGGCATTGTAATCAGGGAGCTTCAGGCAAGTTCCCATTGAATTTTCAATGAATTTTGACAACTTACTATTTTTAGTAAGTGCTCAATTTGGGACATTTTCTCTGCATTGTTGAAATTCTGACTGCTACACCACGTTCAGAGCACTTTAAGCTGCTTGCCTGCAAATTTGAGCGAGATTAGACAACTTTCTATTTTTAACAGTCCTGACTTTAGAGCCAATTTAGGGTTTGAATGTTGAAGTTTTCAATGCATGTCGAGATATTCCTTGTGGATTTTTTGAGACCTTCACAATGATATAACATGCAAGCTGAGATGATGAATTTTATCAATTTTGGCCTCGGAGGCTATTTTTAGGGTTTGCATGTAAAATTTTTCAGTGCATGTCGAGATATTCCTTGTGTGTTTTTCGAGAGCTTCGCAACGATGTAACATGCAACCCAAGTTGATCATTTCTCAGGGACTTGATATTTTGAGCCAGTGCTCGCATGTTGACCAATTTACTAGGTTTTTCTGGGTTTTTTGAGATCTCTCGGGCAGTGTGACATGCAAACACATCTGGCAGTTGGTTGGTCACTTTTTTAGACACTTACTATTTTTAGCAGGATCACTCCTGCAGCTCCCCAGAGCTTCAGTCTCACGAACAGGGCAACATGCAACAAAAACAGAGTCAAACAGAGGTCATCTGAGGCACATGCAAGTCAGATTAGGGTTTCCAACTTCGGGACTCAAAATGAGGGGTAAAATGCCAGAACCTCCGAAAATTGATCTATCTCATCACGATTAGCATCCCTCAAGCAATCCACTGGTAAAATTTGAACACAATCTGAACACTTACTATTTATAGTAAGTCACTTCTGAAACATGCTATAAATAGCAGGTCAGCGCGAGGCACTAGTGTGAACAGGACAAATAGGTTACGAAGACCCCATGGAGCAAATTTCAAGTCAATCTGAGTTGTAGAAGTATGAAAATCACGAAATTTACTAAAAATAGTAAACAAGGGCAGGCTAAAAAATTGGCTAAGTGTTCAAGCACCCCAGGGTAGGAAGAAAAATGGCATCACTACCCCTCAAATGCACCCTGTCTTGGGGAGGAGCTGAGAAAATGTTTTAAGTTTTCAAAATTCCCTGATAGGACCCCAAATGCGCCCATGCTCAATGAGGGAGGTTGAAAATATTCTAAGGCAATGAAAATTCCTCCACCCCCTAGCAAATGCGCCCAAGTTGATAGGCTGGCGTGGTAAATTTGTCTAGGGAATTGCAAGTTCCTCCTCCACCCCTAAAATGCGCCCAACTTGGAGAAGCATGGAGAAAAGTTACTAAGTGTTGAAAAGTTCCTCCTCCACCCTCCAAATGCGCCCAACTTGCAAGGTCATGGAGGAAAAACGCCTAAGGCATGGGAAACTTCCTGTAGACCCCCTCAAATGCACCCATGTTGAAGAGGTGTGATGGAAAAGTTACTAAGTGTTGAGAAATTCCTCTACCACCCATGAAATGCGCCTAGATTGAGAAGGGGGTTGGAAATTTGTTTAAGTGTTGAAAATGGAAGCTCCCCAAGCAAAATGCGCCCAACTTGGAGAAGCATGGAGAAAAGTTACTAGGCGTTGAAAATTCCTCCTTATCACCTCAAATGTGCCCTAGTCAAGGAGATGGTTGGAAGGTTAGAAACTGACAGGAGGGAAAGTCAAATGCGCCCTTGGCACCTTGAGAAGTTGAAAATATTTTGAGTCATAAATTTGAAGTGGGACCTATGAAATGCGCCCTTGATGAGGAGTTAGCTTGCAAATATTCTAAGTGTTGGAAAATTCCTCCCTCAACCCCTAAATGCGCCCTTCATGAATGAGGTGTTTGAAAATTTTCCTAAGACAAGAGGATAAAATGGCAAGACAAGACCCCAAATGCGCCAAAAGGAGATGTGAATAAACCTTAGGGAAAATATTTTTCAAAATTAAAAAATTAAATGTACCCCTTCGCATGTATACACATGAATATTACACTTTCTGAAGGGAAATTTTTTTTGGGTCTTGGATATTTTCAGCAGAGAGATGATTTTGAAATTCTCACACCTTACTAGAGATTTTAAATTGAAGATTTTAACAGGGCGCTTGTTTGATGAAATTTCTTAGATTAAATTGAAATTTTTTTCTAAGGCAAAGGAAGAATTTTTTTTTTTTTGAAAATAAAGTGCCTTGGCTTATAAATTGAAGCTAGACGCCTAGATAACTTTTGATGGAATTTCTGATGGGAATAATTTTTTCGAGCCAGAGTGAGGATGGAATAAATTTCCAAGGCAGGAGAAAAGAATAAAATGGACACCTTAGCCAGTTAAGATGAAATTTTCTTGAAGGGGCTCTTGAGTTAATATTTTCAGAGGGTAATTTCAAAATGCAAATGAAATAAAGTACGCCTATGCCAGCAAGAGTGAAATTCTCAAAATTCTAGAAGGTCAAATATTCCATGCTTCAAATGCCAAGTGTTGTAGCTGCCAGAGGAGGGAAAATTCAAATTCCTACAGTGGAGAAGTGGAGATTTAATGACAGCCAAAATTAGCCTCTTCTAGAATTCGACTTGGCTATATGAATTGTGAATCTTGTTCATTTTCTTCATCAGTGGCAAAGTGCGAATTTGAGCTTTGAGGAAGGAGAAATTCGAAGTTGAAGAGAGGTGGTTGAAGTAAGCTAGTTTGGGAGAAATTCTTCTAAGTGCCAGAGGTTGTATTGCTGCAAGAGAATTTTCTAAGTGTTGAAAATTCGAAGTTGCTGAAAGGGTGTTGAGGTTTGAAGTTCGAAAATTCAGTGCTGAAGCTTCTCATTTTCAGATTTCGGCAGGCAGTCTCAATGTGATATTATTTTTCTAAGTTTTATTTCTAATGACTATCTTTCATTTTTGCAGGATGGCTGAAGCAAATAGAGGTGCGACTGTAAGAGATACAAATGCTGAATCCAGCAAGGCTGTGATCAAGAAATTGAGCAAGTCTTTCCTGCCGGAGTCAAAGTTTTCTTCGAAGTTGGGGAGGTTAGTTGATACAAATCTTGGCTCTTTTAATCTATAGGCTTTTAGAAGGCGAATGTTGGGGATTGGAGGTCATCATCCATCCGTTACTTCGCACAATATTGTCAGAAGTGGACTTTATGCAGCTGCTGGTTTTCCACCAGCAATTCAGTGTCTGGAGCTGATTATGGAATGCACTAATTGTTACAACTCAGAGCAAAGAACTATTGTCTCACCTGATGGCAAATTGTTTGCCAACCTCACGCCTGAAGCTATTGGAGAAGCATTCGAAATTCCTGCTTATGAGAAGATGGTTTACAAAACGAGAGAAATGGCTGAAAGAATGTATGCCTCTACATTTGAAAGGTGTGCTAATATGATAAACTCTTGTTGGATGAACAAGCCTAAGCCAACTCGTACAAAGTTTCCAAAACAAATAATCTTAGATGACTTGAAGCAATAATTTTGTGACCTGATTATGATGCTCAACAGAGTTGGAGGGAGCCCCCAATCATTCATCTTTGAGCCATGGATGTTTTACTAAATCAACATTGTGTTGGAGAGCAAAGAACATGTTGACTGGGCAGTGATGATCAGCGACAATTTGCATGAACAACTCAGAATTTTAAGGAGAACGAAGACATTTTATATGAGCTCATATATCTATAATGTCCCCGTTTTTAGCACTTCACTTTCCAGTGATTGGTAGCCTATTCCCAGTGTGTTGTCGGCTGGTCAGTGGCAAAATTAGGGTTTCTGGCTGTTTGATGGGTTCTCTTGAAGATTCAGGGTTCTGCTTGTTGGAGTTTGGATGTTTGGATTCTGGATTCCTTCTGGGTTTTCAGAGAGCTTCGTAGAGGTATGATTTGCAACTGCTTCGGGCAACCTTTCCGAACTTACTATTTTTAGTAAGTTATGACGGCTACATCTTTGAGTTTGGGATTTTGGATTGCGGACTCTTTCTGGGTTTTCAGAAAGCTTCACAATGGTATCGCATGCGTTGCATTCTGAGCAACTTCTTGAATTTACTATTTTTAGTAAATTCTATTTTTGGCAGTGGTCCAGTCAGCATCAGCTCAGCAGGCTTTCCTTTTCTGGCAGTTTATTGGGTAATTCTGATTTTTGGCTTAAGGGGTTCATTTTGGAGAAATAAGTCATTTAAAGTCAATAATGTTTTATTTTATAAAATACCCACTTGTCCTAGTAGTATGACTTTAAGTTATTTTAAAAAAGGGGACTTTGAGGGTGGTTATCTCATGAGGATTTATTTTGATATTTCTAAAGTCAAAAATACTTCTTGGAGAAAAGGACGCCATTTTATGAAGAGATTTTTTATAAAGTCAAAATTCAACCTTATGAAAGGGGGCGCCCAAACTGGAAGGAAAAGGAGTCAATTCAAATTTGAAATTAGGGTTTGTTTTCTAGTAGGCTTTCCGGAAGGTTTCTCTCAAAATTATAAAGGGAAGCTTGGTCCCTATTTCATTATTCCTGTATAGACTTCTATATTGTTGGTGCTTGCTCCCAAACAACAGATCCTCCTGCAGCAACAACGTCCCAGTCTGGGCCCACCTCAGGAGGCAGAAAACTGAGGCTCTCATTTCACTGGCGCTTAATGGAGCCCTGGCCTCCAGCCCTCCCGGCTCAGCCCCAGCTTTGCCTGTGTTCTTCCTGGCTGCTTCATGCTCAGTCCCAGGTTTCACTCATAAATCAAAAAATACAAAAAGAGTTGTTTTGGGTATTGTCTCGTTGGTTTTCTCTGTTGGAAGCGACCCTTCATGAATATTTGCAGATTTTAATATGAAGCTTATGATTTTATAAAGCAAATTCGTCATTCCTTGTAGAGCGCCCTTTCTGGAGTGCTTTGGGATCCGTACCATTAATTAATAGCCACTTTTAGCTGCCCTTTCTCATTACTAAACTAGGCGCCATCATTTTGAGGGTCTATTGCATCACATTTGAAGTCATTTGGGTCAGTTTTGAGTGATATATGAGCATTTTAGTGAGGTTCTGTGTTGCTGGTTTAGCATTTCAAGTTGCTGGTCTCTTATATTAGTCTTGAGTAATTTGCATTTTGGTGAAGAGTTTGTGTCTGGAAGGTCATAATTAATCTTGGAATGATCATATCTATTATTGCAGCAGTGGAGAGCTTCTAATCTTGTTCATTGCAGGCATCTTCTGAAATTTTGTAAGTCAATGAGTAATCACGCCTCTCTTTTGTTCTTACTTCATCAGATTCCCAATCGATAAGTGGGTTGAGTCAGCTTTCCGCCTACTCTACCTCCTGGGGTTCCTGTACGGTACCAGATCTCATGAAGAGTCTCCCTCTATAGGTAGTTCCAGAGACATTCCACCGGCCTCTTTGCAAGCGTCATTCTCAGTGTTGAGTCTACTTCGTGATATAGATGTTAGTAATTCTCCCCACCATATGCTCGTCACACCTCACATTCTTTTGGTTAGAGTTCTTTTACTTTCAGATAATATGACCCTCCACCATATGCCTCCTCTGGCCTCATCCCACAAGATTCCCCTTTGGTTAGTGTTTGAATCGCATTGTTTTGGTTTTAAGCACCAACCTCAACGGGGTAAATTTGTTGTAATTGCATTCAGTAACGTAGTACCCTTGGTCCGTTCATTAATGGTAATGTTGCGATCTTGCCATCCCCAAGGCCCATCAAGGTTCAAATTGATGACGAGAAATCAGCTTCTACACTGCAGGCCGTAAACAAAGTCTTAGCTCTCGCGAAGTTTCGGAAGATGCCGCATCAAGTCCAGGAATCATGAGAAGTCGGATTTGATTGAGGTGTCTAAAGAATGCCAGTTCAAGAGGAAATGTGAACATGAGGCTGCCAAACTCCATAAAGATTATCAGAGCATGACAAAGGAGTTTAAAAACGATGTTTCATTTGATACCTTTTTGGATTGTGTGGTGATTTATTACCCTGGAAAGCGGGCTATGGTCAACTACATCAAGAAAATGATTAAGGAGGAAGCAGAACATGCCATGGTTGCAGGTGCAAGGAAGGAAGAAGAAGTGCCTGTTTGTGGATTGCAGCCCACAAATGAACATGACGAAGAGAAAAATCAGTCAACTAATATTGAAGATGGCACAAGCAAGGTGCACGTCACCTCAAAATGATCGTAAGTTTGATAAAGAAACCTTGACAGTTAAGGAGTGTGTGGGAGAGCCCCATAATTATTCCCTAGACTTGCATGTGATAGCAAGTGATGAAGATCAGTTCGGTGAAAGGAACATAGCAGCAGTCTTGAATCCTAATTTGGATTCAGCCCATGGAGGTGTTGAGAGAAATGTCTTTAAAGAAGATTTTAGTAGTACTGTTGTGTTTGATTAGTTCGTTGAAGTAGTGCAAGATGGAGAAAATACTAGTGAAGACATAGAACCAGCTTATGACCAATACTATAGTGAGGATGTTGGTGATGAGTCTAAGGAGTACATGCAAGATCATACTGAAGATTTGATGAGGAAGGATTTTCCTCTTGTTGCTGTCTTAACTTCCCAAGAAGTCTCACATGAAAAAATCAGCAACATACTCTCTCATGAGGGTTCCATAGAAGATAATGAAGATGAAGTTTTTCAAACAACAAACATTGAAGATTCTTCACTTCATTTCGGTGGTGACATTGTTGGTCTTGGGTTTGATCAGCAAACTGAGCCATTGGAGAGAAATGTTTTTGATGATTTCAGCTTAAGTGAATTGGGACTTGACTTATTCAAAGAGTCATCACTACAAGGGGAGCATGATAAGTTGTTTCCAATTGATCATCTTAATCAGCCCACTAGCATTTGGGATCCGGGTGTGTTGGCATCAAGTTATGTTAAAGAACCTGTGTGGGATAAGTTTCCCTTTGATCCTGATGAAGAACAAGAACCAGGTTGCACGGTAGACTATGAGGTGGCCCTTGGAGGAGAAGTTGTCCTTGAAGAAGAAGATTGTTCCACAAAATTCCATAATGATCTCTTTGGAGTGGTTGCAGCCACTAAAGAGGAATTTGTGGTTACAGAAACTTCCCGAACAGCGGACAAATATGATTCCTTGAGCAGGTTGGATGCTGACCTAATGTTTGATCAAGGAGGCGGTGATGAAGAAGAAGAGCTTGACGACCATATGGCTCTTGAAGAGGAAAGAGTTAAAGAGGTTTACAAACACAAGTCTGATTTTTCCATTCAAGAAGCTGATTGCAAAAATAGAGTTGAAGAAATCATGGAGAATGGTCATCTCCATGGCATTGAGCATTTTCCACATGTTGGTGGTAAAGTACAAGGATGTTGGAGCAGCACTGGTGGCAGCAAAGACAAGGGACAAGGTTCTGATTTTCAGTTGCAGCCTATCAACAGTTCACCATCTTCGCATTCTTATGAGTGGGAAGGTCGATTCAAGGTGTCCTTTGACAAAGAAGTGCAAGCTCTATCCCTGTTCGATCACACACATAGCTTGGTTGAAGAATTGTACTGGAAGGCTCAGCTTGAAGAGAGACAAAGAGGAGTGAAAGATGAAGTTGCTCTTCCCAATTTGCAACTTATCAAAGATTCTTTGGAGACCTTGAAGTCCGAATACATGCACTTGATTGAAAACCGAGATCGTGCCATTGAAGTTGCAAAGAAGAACATCTGTGCTTTTCTAGAAAAGGAGAGTATGGTTGATGAGCTCACTCTGGAGCTCGAATCAACAAAGGACATGTTGAAAGAAACTCAGTTGGCTCTAACGGAGGTTGAAGACCAGTTTGCTGACTTCAAACTTTTCAAGGAGCAAGAGAGTGCACACAGAGCTGAAGAAATCAAGCAAGTGATTGGAGAGCTTGATAGTCTTCAAGCGGAGTTTGATCTTGGAAGTGTCTCAAGAAAGTCAGAAGTTGCATGTGCTGATTTGGAACAGCAAGATATAAGGAGTGATTTTCAAGTTTTTAACAATCCTCTCTTTGAAGTGGGTGTTGAGGAAACTTATGATAATCCTCTTTTTGTGATGGAAGATGAACCAGAACATGGTGTTCACACTCTTGTCAATCCATTCCGTGGGTTGAGTGATGCTAGTCTATTTTGGGAGTTGAATTTGAAGTCATCCTTTGTTTCATGCTCCAGTGTTGTTGAAGCTTTCATGGATTGGTTTCAGAGGTTAATCAGAGGGAATGCCTATTTTAGGAGTATGCACTTGGTTTTGACCAGCACTTGGGGTTGTGTTGAATTCTATTTTCAGTGTGTTGAAAATATTTTTCAGTTGGGTGTTCATGGTTGGGATTCTCAACATGGGTTGATGGAGCCTCTTGCTTGTGGAAAGAAGAACTGTTGGAGGGATAAGGATCAAAATTCCAGATTTGTTGGTGATGTTCCCTTCTTTCCCAGTCACTTGATGGTTCCGTTTGTACATCAACAAATGGATTGGAGAGAAATTTTGAGTATGGATTGGAGTGATGAACGATCGGTTGCTCTTGGGAGTGACCTTCGGCTAATACAAGGGCAGATTTTGAGACACGTGCTTGCTGGTTGGAAGCATACCAGCCACTTTACTTGTGGAATTAATCTCGTTTGGAAGAGTTTCTCCTTCACTACTTGCCAAAGAGGTGGTAATTTTCAGTTGGAGATTGCTCTAGTATGTTTTCCCGCCATTTTTGAGGGATTAACTTGCAACTCTATGCTCATCTCATACACTCACACTTGGGAATTTATTTGGTGCTGCTGTTTTTCCTTGTGTGAAGCACTAAAATCAGATTGCTCTTCGCCGACTTTAGCCTTGAACAGCAGAGACTATTTGTTCCTTCACACCAGTTCTATTCTCGGGGTTCATCTTATGGAGGCTTGTGATGTTAACTTTGATAGTTCTCTCTCATTGTGGGTTCAGGACAGCGAACCACCACTTGTTTTGATTCATCATTTTGAGATTCATGAGGTTGGAACTATGAGAGTTTTATGTAGTCTTCATGGTGGTATCAATATAATTCAGTTGGTGCATAGTAGCTCCATGAGGAGACGTGAGTACGAGTTTGTTGAGCTCTTGCAAAGGGTTGTTTTCCTCTTTGCAAGAAGATTCGAAGATGTCACATTTGCAGTCATGACTTCGTTTGTTACCATGAGGAGGTATGCTAAGGAGATTGATTTTGAGTTGAGTAGCCTATCTTTCTTCTTGCCTAGAATTGTGGTTGACATTGGTATGATTGTTACTGTTGACTCTGGGCATCTTGTACGTGAGACATTGCATGATTTTGATCTCAGTCCTTTAAGATTTTTCAATTTGAGTATCATGGATGGTAACACTTTGGAGTTACAAGGGAGGTTAGTGCAGCATTGGCATGATGATTTTACTGATGTGATCAGAGTAGTGCAGCAGTGGCATAGTGGGTCCTTCCTGAGATGGATTTGGGAACCTGGGATCATACTTGTTTTGGTATGGATCAATCTTAACTTTTCGGGAGTTATGATGGTATTGCTTGAGGACAAGCAATTTTGGGAAGGGCAGACTGTAATGTCCCCGTTTTTAGCACTTCACTTTCCAGTGATTGGTAGCCTATTCCCAGTGTGTTGTCGGCTGGTCAGTGGCAGAATTAGGGTTTCTGGCTGTTTGATGGGTTCTCTTGAAGATTCAGGGTTCTGCTTGTTGGAGTTTAGATGTTTGGATTCTGGATTCCTTCTGGGTTTTCAGAGAGCTTCGCAGAGGTATGATTTGCAACTGCTTCGGGCAACCTTTCCGAACTTACTATTTTTAGTAAGTTATGACGGCTACATCTCTGAGTTTGGGATTTTGGATTGCGGACTCTTTCTAGGTTTTCAGAAAGCTTCACAATGGTATCGAATGCGTTGCATTCTGAGCAACTTCTTGAATTTACTATTTTTACTAAATTCTATTTTTAGCAGTGGTCCAGTCAGCAGCAGCTCAGCAGGCTTTCCTTTTCTGGCAGTTCATTGGGTAATTCTAATTTTTGGCTTAAGGGGTTCATTTTGGAGAAATAAGTCATTTAAAGTCAATAATGTTTTATTTTATAAAATACCCCCTTGTCCCAAAGTAGTAGTATGGACTTTTAAGTTATTTCCAAAAAAGGACCTGGAGGGTGGTTATCCCATGAGGGATTTGACATTTTGATATTTCTAAAGTCAGTAATACTCTTGGAGAAAAGGGACTTCATTTTATGAAGAGATTTTTATAAAGTCAAAAATTCAACTTATGAAAGGTTTCCCAAACTGGAGGGAAAAGGAGTCAATTCAAATTTGAAATTAGGGTTTGTGTTCTAGAAGCTTCTGGAAGGCTTTCTCAAATTATAAAAGGAAGCTTCGGGTCCTCATTTTATTATCTTATGACTTCTATATTGTTATGCTGCCGAAATGGTAACAGGATTGCTTCGAGGAATGAATGCCTCCTAGCCTTGGCTCGACTTCGTGCTTGAGAGATAGCACCTAGTGTGGAGAGGTTTGCTTGTTTGAGTGACATTTTGTAGTGTGGTTTGCATTTGTAGTTTGGGTTTACTTATGTAGTTCAGTTTATTGCATTTTATGTCTTTTTCTGGAGTTGTTGATAACAAGGCTGAATCTATAGTTTCACTCATAAATCAAAAAATACAAAAAGAGTTGTTTTGGGTATTGTCTCATTGATTTTCTCTATTGGAAGCGACCCTTCATGAATATTTGTAGATTTTAATATGAAGCTTATGATTTTATAAAGCAAATTCGTCATTCCTTGTAGGGCGCCCTTTTTGGAGTGCTTTGGGATTCGTACCATTAATTAATAGCCACTTTTAACTACCCTTTCTCATTACTAAACTAGGCACCATCATTTTGAGGGTCTATTGCATCAGATTTGAAGTCATTTGGGTCAGTTTTGAGTGATATATGAGCATTTTAGTGAGGTTTTGTGTTGCTGGTTTAGCATTTCAAGTTGCTGGTCTGTTATATCAGTCTTGAGTAATTTGCATTTTGGTGAAGAGTTTGTGTCTGGAAGGTCATAATTAATCTTGGAATGATCATATTTATTATTGCAGCAGTGGAGAGCTTCTAATCTTGTTCATTGCAGGCATCTTCTGATATTTTGTAAGCTGAACAGTAGTACTGTCAGCATTCTCTCTTTTGTTCTTTACTCTACTGTATTTCCCACTGGATAAGTGGAAGAGGCTGGCTTGCCGCCTAATTACTCTAAATTGCATTGTAACATCTTACATCTCCGCCCTATGGTAGCTCCATTCCCACTCCGGCTTTGAAAGCACATTCTGGGTGTTGAGTCTACTTTCTGCATATTAGATGTTAGGGATCCTCTGACCATATGCTCGTCGTCCTCTGGCGCATTCTTGGTTAGAGTTCTTATTTCGCATTGCATTGAGATCCTTTGACCATATGCTCGTCGTCATCCGGCGCATTCTTGGTTAGAGTTGAATTCTGCATTGTTTTGGTTTTAAGCACTAACCCTAACGGGTACTTGTTGTAATTGCATTCAAAAAAATCGGAAAAATTTGGTCCGGTTCATTACAATATCATCTACATGCTGGCCCGGATGACAGTATAGAGGGATATCATACAAGGAGCCGATTGGGTGTGGCTCTCAGCAATTCAAGATTCATGAGGCTTGTCCGCAGTTGCACTTGACGAGCACTTCTCACTACAAAAGAGTCAATGATGCCTTCACGATGCACATAACGAGGTCGCTTCAGCAAAGAACTCATCACAAAATATCAAAGGAGGCTCAAGAGCTGATTGAGAGGTACGGATGTTGGTTTATCCAATTTTTGAAATTTACTTACATTAGGTTGCAGGGGTTTTCATGATAGCCATACAGATTTCCCAGATACCCCACAAATAGAGTTTTGATGTTAGAGATATCTAGGCAACTCATTGCCTACGATAAGATTCAGAAGAAGAAAAAGAAAGGAGGACTTGACCTCTCGATCATCATGGGAAATTCAGATGAAGTTTGTCCTACACTATAGGCAACCAAGGAAGAAGAAAATGAGCTTCAATTTTTCCACCTCTCTTATCATACCAGTAGGAAGCATTATGATCCTCATAGGCATATCAGATGGATATTGTTAGAGGAATTCAGACATAAGGTGCATATTGAAGATTTTTGGGCAAGTGCGTTGGATGATGCTGAGGTGAGGAGAAGGATGTTTTCAAAGATACCATTGAGCATGATCAAGGAATGTGAAATTGTTTTAGTGCCAGACCAGGTAGATGAAGATATGAATTTTCTATAGGCTGATTATGAGATAGTGAGGAATACACCGCTCCCACTTCCAGATTGGTCAGAGCCAGAGATTATAGATTTGGATACGCTTTGCATACAAGTCTTGACATTCACGAGAGCTTAGGTGGAGAGGCACGTGAACAGGTTTAAGGGTAGGTCAATTCCTCTTACTTATAACTTAATGGGAGATCATAGGCCGCCAACTGTTACGAAGAAGAAGCAGGTTGCTCGAGCTTCGGAACCACGAAGAAAAGAACCAGTCCAGTCGAAGCCTCAGAGAGTTGAGGAGGCATCACATACACCATTGAGGACTCACTCTCCGAGTGTGCAGGAAGTTTCACTGTTTGCAGATCAAAGAGCGAGGTTGAATGAGGAACCGGAATTATAGGAAGCAAATGAGCCTCCCCATAGGGAGTCCGTTGGTTAGAGTGTCAACGTGTCTATAAGAGAGAATCAACAAGAAGAGGAAGAAGAAATGGCCACGAATACTCGCTTCTAGCGTGAGATTGATGCGGAATTTGAGGATGACACTGCTATAGGGTAGGAGGCCCAAGGTCCGGGAGATACTCAGCCTATAGAGATTGATGAGCCTCGTCAGGATGAAAATAGAGAAGTTTGTGAGGAGGAAGCAAGGGATGAGCATCCATTCATTATTTCTGACTTGCAGTAGGTGGTGCCAGATAGGCTAAGGGACAGGATGAGAAGGAAACCCATTGAAGAAACTGATCTAGCTATTGAGATGGAAGAATTTCTTACTAGGATCAGTGCACCTCCAACAAAGAAGGCTAGAAAGTTCTCAAAGATTTCAACAGATGAGGATGGCTCTCGCATGCTTCACATGGTTGTGCCTAGGGTCGAGTGCGATCGAGATGAGGCTGTTCTAGAGAACTATGTGATCACTACCACGGAGTTAGGTCGCCCTACTGGAACATAGATAATTGAAGAGTGTGATAACTCTTATCAGGCACTCAAGAACAGGCTGCTCGGAACCGAAGGCAAGTATAAAAGAGTGAAGACGGAGCACAAAACATTGATTGGTTATGTACAGGACTTGTCTCGTCCTTGTGGGCAAGAGAATCCGACAATTGAGCTCCCAGCCAAGTTTCCCAGA